>CAXKWD010000006.1:111290306-111418240 GCA_964059195.1 Ectobius pallidus
GTTCAATAGATCCTAAATATCAATTCTGATCATCAATGATTTTTAATACAGTATATGACCATATACATTTTTGTTATCACTAGCCTCCTCAGGAATTGGAACCGGAGGATTACATTGATTGAAGTACAGTCTTCAATATTAAAATTTTCTTGCTTGAATCAATGAGTACAGATAAGCTTCAACCGAGGACAATAATTACATCCCATTTCAGCTGTGGATAGAAGTAAGAACACGTGTTCGATTGAATAAAATCAATGAATATCTCAATAATGCATAAAAAGGTAAACCTGAAGATAAATCCTTCAAATCGAAATGCCCTGCGAATATGACAGCATAATATAATCCCACTTTTTATGTATAAAGGGCTGATTATAATTTCAGATTACTTATCTGTAGTAGGCGTGATGAAATTTTTAAGGACGGGTCTTCAGTGAAACACACATTTTACAACCAATTTTTGTGGTTTTTTACTAGACAACCTATGTTATAAAACTAACAAAGTGCTATATCAGAAACTTAGTTTTAACTTTTTGGTTCCCTAAAAAGTAAAAGAACAAAAAATATATATATATATATATATATGCTAATTATCAAAATATCATATAATAGCCAAAAAAAAATACCATCTGGAAAACTCTTTGTCTGATTCGTATCCATGTATGCATAGAATGTGTATATGTAGCGAGCGTTACTAGACAAAATATTTTTTATCAAATTGGGAGAAACATTACAAACAAAAACCTAAATTTTTTTTAAAGTGTTAGAAAATTCCTCTTCCAAAACATTCCCCCATTCATAGGCTCTCATTTGATGTGTAAATAAACACTCAAAGTCAAGATAAACAAGGGCAAAGTTGCACTTAAATCGAAAAACAAGTGCAGACTGTGGCATTTAAACTAATTTCTTAATGACTTCCTTTTGGAATTGTTACATAAACTAGGTGTCATCTTCAAGCAAACAAAATATTGCTCTTTTCTGCAATACAAATCAAATATAAAACAGTTTTTTAAAAACAAAAATGTCATATTCAACGTGAGTGCATAATTTAAAGTCTGATGAAGTGTATTTTATGTGAATATTTTAACAAATACAAGTAATAGTTCTATCTAAGAAGTTATTCATTTCAGAACTTGACAGCTTCGTGTTTTATGTTTCAGCTTTCCTCAGATGACGATTCTTATTCAATGTCAGTACCGAAACAGCGTCGCCGGGGAGGCCATGGACCCTGAAGAATTCCGGAGATGGGTCCATGGCGGTGAAGATAAGGTGACGCTGCAGTAGGGAAGCCCTGTATAAACTTCAATAATGGTACGTTCCATCGCTCTATGGTCTTTATATCCCTCTTTTATAACTTAATAGTTCAGATGAGAGATCCATGGTCTTATACTGAAGAGTAAGTCCTAACCGTTTTACAGTGAACTTTCTGCCTGTGCATTCATTTTAATTTCACTTTTATTTTATTTAAATATTATGTTATAAATCACTATCAAAGACACCTCATCTCATTCAGTATCGAAACAGCGTCCCGATGAAGGCCATGGACCCTAAAGATTCCAGTTCAGGGGTCCAAGGCGAGAAAGGTAGTTCGTTGCAGTATGCAAGACCGTATAACCATCAGTATTGGTGTGCAGCATCGCTCTGGAGTCTTTATGATCTTCTTTTGTAAGCGAATAGTTCAACCGAGAGATTCATGACCTCTGCTGAAGAGTATTGTGTCGACATCTTTCTCCAGTGAACTATTCGGATTGTTAACTAGTTTCAAAATTCCTTTATTTATGTTGCAGTTCCCCACCGAAACTGAAGTCCTACATCAGACAGAATGCGATGAAGAATCTTGCTGATCTGCTGGTTATCGAGTTTCAAATAATGGAGATGCTCTGGCAGACGTAATCTGTATAGAGCCCAAGCAAGTCCAGCAAGCTGTATTTGAGAGCATGTCGACCGCTTCGTATTGTTTTATATTGAATACATTAATTATTAATATTATTATAAAATACTAACACAGATTATATTATGTTCAGATACAAGAGTCAGTCCGCTTTTTTCCCCTACCTGTACAATATTGTAATTGGTTTGGTACTGTAATTTATTTTCAGTTTGGTGTAAATATGTTATAATGCACCTTAGTGTAATTATTATATATGACTTTCTCTTACTGTAAACTGGTTTAAAAATGAAGAGAACGTCGTTAACACATCGCATTCCCGAAGGAAACGCAATTCAAAATGTTATATTATTAATTCACTTGCATAACATTCTTTATCCTAGGCATGGACAATACACCTTTTCGTTCACATTTTGATAGAGAATAAGATGCCGAATTGCAAAGAGCGCGTGCATTCAATTGTTTCAACCTGATAAAAAAGATTTATTGTTCAAAAGGTAAGAAAGAGTTTCTACAAACAGTGGGTGGCTTATAACTATCCTCAGAGAATTATTTTTTTTTTTTGCGAAAAAAAGGTATTTACAATAAAACATTTCGCTCTAAGTAATAAGCAAATATAAGCAAGTATAAGCAAGTCGTCACCAATTCTTCGTGTTATATCCTTATAAGGTACCTAATCCAAATAAGTTACAATTTTTTTACGTACGGTTTTTCGATCTGGAGCTAGGCCGTACAAAAGATCACACACAAACGTTTCTGATAAAATCATTTATGCAAACAGGGGCACTCAATACGTGAGTTTATTTATATAAAAAACTCAACTTCGAATTTCGGGTTCGAACACAATACTTCCTCTACCTATAGTACCGATGTTACGGCCCGAGGTACATGATGAAGGAATACAGTGAGGAAAAAATGCGTTGAAACTAAAATTAAGATTTAAAATCACAATATGAATTTTAATTAAAATTACCATATAAACACAATACAACTAAAGGTGAATCTATTAATTATTATTTTAGACAACTATTTACATTTTTCATCAGTTGAAACTAGTACGTATAAAGAAATATGAGTTAGGGAGCTTATTTATAATATAGCCTATTCATAAGATCTTCTGTTACTGTACTGTATTCGGGCACTAGTAATGATTATATTATGTTTTACGAAGGTGAAATAAATATAAAAATATAAAAAACAAGGATGTGCCCGCGGCTTCGCCCACGATAATTAACTGAAAAATTAGAAATTAATAGTATAATAATTATTAAAGCATTATATTTATTAACACTTGCACGCGAATCGTTCTTAAACTAAACCATTAATAATTAATGAAACAGCTAAAATCCCGGCTTTAGAGTACATTCCACGATTAGAAATTGCCACCTGCGAAAACGATCTCAGATTCGATTATGTAGTTCCAAAGATAACTGTGATCCACTGCCTTCTAAACTGTATAGGCTAATTCTCGTGCGTAATTCTCGAGACGGCGGTGGATAATGGCGTTTTTCAACTGTTTGTTGACAGATGAATGAGATGTGAATTTTATTTGATAAATTCAGTGTAATTTTAAGAAATTATATAATTTTTTAAGAGAAGGAGTGATTGATTTGGATTATTATTATCAGCGATATTTCAAGAGTTAAATCATCAATACTTTACTGCTGGTGCCCCCGGCTTCGCACGCCACTATTCATTGACTCCAGGATTTTTAAGAAATTTACACTGGTAGATTATTAAAAATGTTTGTGGTTCAGAGCTATGAAAATTGTAAGTAAAAATAAAATTAGAATATTTGTTCATTGAGTTCATTTCACTTAGGCCTTATATAATAAAGAAACGGTTTTCCTAATCTTGTAGTCGTCATGAAAGTTTAGACTGAGAGATACGAACATCGCCGAGTATACCCGATGTCTCACGAAGCGGGCGAGCAAGCACGCTATTTAGGGCCGTTGAATTGTATAAGAGTAGATAAATATAAAAAGAAGAATAGTCTGTTTATGATTGTGTCACATTTCGGTTAAGTTAAGGCATCGCAGGGGATAGCGCACAGGAGAGGGATATTAAATTTGTTTTCATATTGGCCTGCATCGTCCTTCGCTGATTGAATTTAATTTTGAAAATGCGGCACAGGAATATGTCAGTATCTACAAACATATATAGAGGAAAATTTCATACCATCGAATTAATTAATTTATTGGATTAATGCCGTCAGATTTGTCTCATAAATACTGGTGGTGAACGTGAATTTAAAAAAGCTCGTGTTTGACATGGTAGGACACAGTGAATTCCAATGCACGATGGAATATTGGAACACTTTAGTTGCTAGCAATGTTTTTTTAAACCACCGGCGTGTAATTAGGAATTAATTGGCTATTGCAACGGACTGCTGAACACTGACCTACTGTGGGTAGTCAATTAATGCAGAGAAGATTATTGTAGTGTATCCTCTTTCTCTCTGTTATTCTCTCTTATTCTCCCTGTCTTCCTCTCCATATCTCTCTTTCTCTCTCTCTCTCTCTCTCTCTCTCTCTCTCTCTCCCTCCCATTCTCTCTCCATCTTTCTCCCTTTCTCTCTCGTCTCCCTTTCCATAAACGCACTATATAGAAACGCACTTTCTCTCTCATCAAGCACAATAGATGACTCGCCACTACTATCGTTTATGAGGTCACATATTACGCTAAACTGAGGTTATTTGGGTTATCCCCTTTGGTGGCTTTGACCAATCATCAGGTCAATAATTGCTTCACGGGTAACGCACTGAAAGATAGAAAAGTTAATTCCATCATCACTCATTGAAGTTAATTTTTGTAATAAAAGTATACAAAACAAAGTGAGAGGTTTTACACTAAAGTATGCCTACTGAATTGGAAATAGGATAAAAAATGTGATACACATCACTTCCTCTACCCAATTGTTTAGGTTCTGAGTATAATAGGCTATATTATAGTACATAACATACCGTATAACGTAATATATTGTGCATATTGAAGAATTCATGTACGAAATTTAAACAAAAGTGCGTATTCAGTTGTTTCAACATGATGCAAAATATTACTGTCCACCAGACAAGACTGAGTTTCTAAGAACAGTGGGTAGCTTATAACAACCATTGAAAATGATTATAAAAAATGTTTCAACAAAAGATTTAGCTCTTAGTATAAGCACCTCATGTACAAAATTTCAACAAAATCGTTAGAGCCGTTTTAGAGAAAATCGCGAAAAACGAAATTTTCTTCATCAAAAGTGGCACTTAAAGTAAGAGAAAACTCCTCGTGTCGCATCCCCAGAACATACCTAACCGAAATTTAAAACTTTTTAATGCGATTTTTCGTTCTCGAGTTAGGCTGTTTATAGACAAACACACAAACGCTCACAGACATGTTTCTGAAAATAACATTTTTTTGATTCAGGGTGCATCAAAATGTGTATTTATGTTAAAATCTCGACTTAGAATTTCGGGGTCGAACACAGTAGGCCTAATTCCTCTACCTACAGTACCTATGGCACAGGCAAAGGAAGTAAAAAGAGCTTTTAACAGTTTTATCACAACGACAGAAGTAGAAGACAACGTCCTTTTCATTTTTAATTATTACTGTAAGTTAACCTACGTCTGTATATCAAGATGCTCTAGAGATGACAATATAAAAGTATCGAAAGGCCGAGGCAAAATAATTTTTGTTCAACCATCATATGATATGGTTATTACGTGCGATGTAACGGTATCATAATAATATCCATTTCGAAACGGATGTTCATTATAACACAGATGTGGTATCGATTATTATCGAACACGGAACAATCTTGAAACCTTTAGAACAGCAAATCAAACTGCGTAATAAACAAACAGCCTGTATTTAAAATAAAATCAGTTCTGTTAGTGTTAGTTTTAATAATATACTAAACTAAATTCAGTTTAGCTTGAAAATAATCCGTTCGTTTCAAGAAAATGGCCAAGAACAAACTTCGACTTGACCGTACGCCATCAGCGGCCATCTCTCGCAGAAGAAACAACTACGAGAAGTGCCTAACAGCTGACTGCGCAGTCAGCCGATTTCGTTTTCTTTTATGGAATATAAAATCTCAAAAGTTAAACAATTAATGTTATGGTATTCAATTTGCCTATAAAGGTAATTAACTAATTAAGATACTAGTATGAAAACTACTGGTAACTTAATAAATAGCTTAATGTACTATTGTTGTGATGATGGCATTAATTAACCACATTTTTGAACGATATAATAGCATGTATTTTAACAGTTTGGTCAATTAAGTTAATGTGTTGGCAGACATCTTTGATGTGTAGTATAGGTTTACAGTAATTGAACATTTTTCTGTTATACCGTATTATAGTACATCAACGAAGAAAATTACATTGTATTTTGCTCAGGCAAATTTGTCCTCAGGAACAATCGACGCCGAGTTTTCACGTTGTTACGCTGATGTCACGACTCCCCGGAATAATTAATATCCTACACTGTTATGAGGTTAATAAGCTATGTTACATCAAGCTGTAAGTAAACCTGATAGAGATGGAAATTAAATTAACGTCTTCCCCATCAATAGGATAAAGATCTGCTGTCATTGCAATTTGTCTGATAGCTAATACATTAATCACCCCTATAAATGTAAGCAAGTCACGCGACAGAATTTGTTTGATCCACTCCGCCCCGCCCTCCAGGGTGCATTCAACACTTTTTGACACCGAAAACAGTTATCTGACCTGTTATTCAAGGAACTTCTTGGGAATACAATAAGTGCTATGCCTATGATATTAACCATTATTCTGGTAAAGTGTACATTCACGGAAACACTGAGGCAACGGCATCTACCAGAGCCCTCCAGGGTGCATTCAACACTTTTTGACACCGAAAACAGTTATCTGACCTGTTATTCAAGGAACTTCTTGGGAATACAATAAGTGCTATGCCTATGATATTAACCATTATTCTGGTAAAGTGTACATTCACGGAAACACTGAGGCAACGGCATCTACCAGAGTCTTTCACTCCTTCTTGTAGGGCTCAGCAGTTCACATACGATCTGCTGCTTAACACTAGATCTGGGGGGGGGGGAATTGATGTCCAAAGTGAGGCAGCTTAGGATGGAACTGGCCGAGGGAGTGGGACCAAGGGAGTAAGGGGAGTATTTCGCGGGGATAGATGACTGTATATAGGATAATATGTAAAATATATTTAATATGTAAAATATATTTGTTTGATAACTCTTTGGTGTTTTTAAGGGTACTGCTGGTGTATGTGCTATTTTTGTGGGGAGTGTGTGTGTGTGTGTGTGTGGAGTTTATTTTGTATATTTACTAGTTTTAACTGTTCGTCGGTGTGTTTTTAGTGTTAATTTTAGGATACATTTTTTCTTGTGCACAGTTAAAGCATGGATAGCCTAAGGGCTCATGCAACGAATAATGTAAAAGGATAGTTTTTCTTGTTAAAAATAAAAGCCCTTCATTCATTCATTATAAGATATGCCTCTACGGTTGTCTGTACTCAAAAGTTTTTGAAATGACTTTAACTCATGAATGAATGCATTTCAGAATCAGTTAATTGTTAAGAAAATCACCTGTGATAACCAAAAACAATACGTTACATGTATCGGTTAAGTATTACATTAGACTACTTCCCCTCTTAACCCTAGACTATTCCCCAGGACAATTTGTCACCCCCTGGACTCCGTTTTCTTTTGCACGTTGGCAAGCATGTTGGCCAGTGGGATTATCAAATACCCCGGTGAGTAGAAGTGTACGTTAAATCTCTTCCATGTATTTCTGTAAACGATGAACGCCTTGAAGCTTTCATTCTTACTATTTTAGACGAAGGTGTGCCTAATTTATATGACAGTGACAAAAGAGAACGTGTTAAAGATCTTCCCCATCACAAGGGAAGAATAAAATATTTCAAGGCTTTGGACGTTTCTTGCTTATAAATGTGATACTGGACTGTTAAAATATCAATCAAAAGCGAAGTGAAATTGGACAATATTTAGCAGTTAAAAAATTTATAACCGCTCAGTTTTCTAAACACATGGGGCTACCCAAAAACCGTAGTACCGATACATTAAACTACCGTGATGAGGGGGAGGAAAACATTAAAACTATAATGGGGTGACAACGTGTCTCAGGTGAGCAATCATGATATCTAGAAAGGGTGAGCAGCCTAAGGTTTAAAGAATCATGCATTTACATAAATATTATAATCATGCACTTAACTTACATAGTTATTATGACATAAATATATTTGTCACATTAATTCTCTGAGAAATATACACTGTGTGCACGAAATTCTATTTCACAGTTTCCGAAAGTTCCTCAACTTTTTGTAAAAACTTTGTTCGTTATATTATGATAACCCTTAAAATAAAAAGGCGCAATCGGTGCTAGCTAAAAATTTTACCACTCTATTAAATCGATATGAAATTATATATGCTTACTTCAAATTTGTCAAAGGAATCCCTACTGTGGGTAAGACACAAGTCATGTGAAAGTCTTTGGGTCTATCATAGGAAAATAGTTAATATAAATTTTAACTGAGTTGTATTGTTTTCTAAATAATTATGAGAAAAATACGTGATTTTTTGAAAAAGTGTTAAGTGTTACTATTAGGCCTAAAAGTATATAGCTTTATAGTAATAAGCATAAAGTAGAAATAGTAATTCAAAGTAGAAATTGAAATTGCTAAAGTGCAAGAACCAAAGGTCATCTACGTGTTCAAGTGTCCAGCAGAAACTGGAAGTTAGCAAACGTCTATAGATTCGCCCCAGTTTACCCACTAATAAAATCTCGGTACAAATCCCAAATCTGCTTGTCTATTACTTATGAATTCTTATTACGAGATACATCGTAAGAAGTGAACAGTCAAATGTAACAGCGTTTAGAATAATACTATTAGTAGGCCGCAATTAATTTCAGTAAATCTACCACTTTTTTACTATTAGACCTATTAAGTGAAAATTGTTAAATTATTGTAAAAAGTAGTTAATGAAACACTTATACAAAATATATGATATCCTGTAACTATACAGTACACATAATACATCCGTGTGGCCGTGTAAGTACTTTGCAATGTTGTAAGATGTGACCAAACATAGAATGTAGATAGATATATTTAAGTCCAAATATAAATGGATAATAACCACGAAATGATTAGTTTAATAGTCTCCGCCAGTCTCCTAAGAAAGGTCGCTCCCCTGGTGACAATGACCAATCTGCCACTAATATAAAACAAACATGATATTTAAATGTTTTCTTCATTTCTGTCGACGGAACAGGCAGTTATAGTAATTCCATTCTGTATAAACACTTGCAGGCTCCCGTTTTAAGCATGTTGTTAGTTTCGATTCATTGAAGAAATGTAAGAATAACTTAAGGTCTAGGTATAAATAAGGAAAATAAGAACCTATTGAGGGCCATATTAGTAATATACTATCTTTATGCACTTAGAATTACTTAGCTTAATTATGCTACCTTCATATTTAATGGTTCTTGCTTATGAAATGTTACTAGTTCATGTGTAAAATTATAGTCTTAGGAAACGCTGCCACCGAGTAGTAACCCACTTGCAGTGAATAAATACACACATACATATTTACCTTGAATTATATCTTATGTACAGTGAATAGTTCTACTGTACATTTGAAAAATAACGCTGAATGAAACCAAGGTTTTATTTAGAAGTGGACAGGAAGAAGAGGCAAGTGAATTCTAGCGGAAATTTGTTATTTGATTATTAAACCACTCGATTCAATCTACTACAGCATTTAAATGCATAAATGCCCTCACTTTATTCATAATTCAAAGTGGTGAAGAATTTCTGCGATTATAACCACTTCATGCGTTGCAATGCCATACACGCTGGAGAGGAAGGTAAGGGTTCTTTCATTCAGCACTGTAGCAATTCATTATTTTCAATCACCATTTAATTGCTACAGTTAATAAGAATAATCATTATTTCGCAATAATGGAATTATTCATGAGCTGACAGTGTCGACGCAATAATGGGTTACGTCATTGGCAGATTAAAGAAATTATGTCTCGCTAGGCAGGCGAACAGCTGAGCGCTAGGAGGGCATTCACTGTTTCTCCTTCCCCCTTTTCTCTACTTCCCCGCTAAAGATATCTAAAGTCATACCAAATGGCAACAACGTAATTGTATCTGATGCGGTGAACTGCATTCAGTTGTTCGTTGCATGGCCGTCAAGATGGTGGTCGTCTTAATTAATAATAGGAGTTTTGGAAGTTATTGAATACTGAGTATGCGCAGTGACGTAATTGATCAATAGCCTATATAAGGGGATGTAACCCTTTGGCTCGTTCTCATTTGGCCTAAGAAGATTCCAGGGAGATTAACGTCATGGTGTCGTAGTTTTTTAGCAGCAATATGTGAGTTGCATTTAGGCCTTTGTTTCTTCATTGCTAAGGTATGTGGAAGATTTTTCTTGTAAATTCATTTAAATAAATGTTAGGGTGTGGGAACTGCATGATAGTGTAATGTAATATTCTTGTGTTTTCTTCTTTCCCAAGCATGCGTTGTATGTGTGTTTGATTTTGGAATGGTGGCATTCTGCGTTTTAATTATTATCTTATAAATGGATGTAGCATGAAGGATGCTTGAGATTTAAACAGATAATTTTGTGGCCACCATTCGGTTAAATGTAAATGTAAATATAATTAGTTTGTTTATTTTGGGGCATGCTGGGATATTTCTTGATGGGGTCTTTAATTAATTTTGGCTTGCAGTTCCTACCTTTTCTTCCTCATACCTGAAGCATGGAGTTTTTCTAAATTTATTATTTTCTTGTATTTGCCTTCCCTGTTTGAAATACCTTCTAGCCATCTGAGCCTATTTCCACTATTAGCCTAGGTGGAAGTAGTTTTTATTTAGGCCTTGTGCGTGGAGCATGTGTGAATCTGCATGGGTGTTTGGTTTCTGGCCAGAGTTTGAGATGCATGTATTAACAGGTATGTAATAATGAATTTAGGGCAGGTATTTTATGTAATCTTGTTTAAGAATTTAAAATTGTGATACGCATGAATGATTAAGGTATGTGATTATGAAAATGAAATGCATGTAATATCCTTGTAGAAGGATGAAGGAATATTTAAATTGTGCATGATGTTTTAAATTCATAGGCCATTGCATTTGTAATTATCTGGCCGCCTGAAGTATTTATCCTAGTTGGTTTAGGTTATTAATTTAAATTGTCTAAATGTTTCTAGATCCATTGTATTTAAATTATAAGGGAATATTTAAATGTACTAACTTGCTTCTTTTTCAGGATTTCTTTAGTAAATATGTAACAGGGCTTCACCCCAATTGAAATATGAAGAGGGCTTCACCCTAAAGTCTTTTATTGTTTAGAACTTCAGTCATCAGGTCATGAATGTACTAATTTCAGTATTATTTCAGTTTTTATATCTTGTACACACCTTTTTCCACTGTCAGATATTGTCTAGTCAAGAAACAGCAATTATTTTGATTTTGTAGTATGAAAGATTTGAATACATTTTATATTAGCTTCCATTTTTAAATGATAGTTCTTCTTTAAGGCGAAGAGGCTGGAAGGCACTTCCAAGCTCTTCGTAAATTTTGTTTCCTCCTCCTGGTCATATTTACAGAGCCTCTGGTAGCAAGAAGATGTGGCCCAGCTGAAGAAGAAAGTTGTAATTATTGTCGAGGTGACCATTAGGTGGGGGAGGGGGTTACAAATTGGTAGCAGAGCGTGGTTGTTCGATTCTCCACGTTTGCTGCTTTCTTGTGCCCCTTTTCTTTAATTAGTAGTCTTGACAGTGGATTTTTTGTGTACATCTTGCTGTAAAATTTCAAAAATTTTAATTTAATTTTAGGCAGGGATTTTATTTATTTGTATGAAAGGGTTTTTATACTTGTGTTGTGGGGTTTGTTTCCTTGGACTTGTCTAATATTGTGAAAATTACTTTTCATGTATCATTTTGGAGTTGGTGTGAAGCTTTCCTAAGATATTCTGGTGAGCTGAAAGTAGGCACCAGTAGTCTGTAGCCTGCAGCTGCTCAGGGATGAAGCTTTCAGCAGCTTGTGAGGTCTAGTCCTGGGATAATGAAGTTTCTAAAGTGATGTGGCTCTCTGTAGGAAGTAGTCAATCTGCTGTAATAGCCTATTGGTGAGTTCATTTCTTTTTTAATTAATTCTGTGTAGGATAGATCGGTCATTTTGCTTGCTTTCCCTGTGTTAAATGTAAGTCTGCAGTGTCGTGGCAGATGTGTCTTGTGCCAGCTCCTAGATAGTCATTCCGCTGATGTTTCAGTGTATTTCAAGTAAATTGAGGAATATTTTATCATTATAAATAGGCCTAAGGGTTCTCAAGGTGCCAGTGAACTAGATTTTCTATATTTTACTCTAGGTAGCCTTAAATGGCAAATTTGAGGTTAGAGTAGACATCTGATAGGTCCTTGTAGGTGGGATTGCCTGTGGTGGTCATGTACAGTTAGAACTGTGTGTTCTATGGCCGCTTCGGTTGCTGTGAAAGTTCCACAGGAACCCTCTGTAGTTTTGCCTGTCGGTGTTTTAGTATATTCTGCTATTATTGGTGCATTTTTCTTGAGTTTTCATGATAGGCTTTGCTCTTGGGCAGCTAAGCTTTAGGCTTGCTGTGTCTGGCTAGATCTTTCTGCCAGTGGAGTTGTTTAGTGACTATTTTAATACCGGTTTTGACTAGAATTATACAAGAATTTTTCATATTAGAAGTTTGTTTAGGCCGGTTACTTCTGTTTTGTGTGGTGAAACTGAGGAATTGACTATCGACAGACGTTTCTGACTTATGACTGACTGTGTGACTTATAATGCGCTTTCCAAAGTGGAGCACACACAAGTCAGCTGTTTCCTGTTTATTCAAGCTTGTAATATTTTCTGGGGAGTCAGGAGAGGTTATGTAGATACTAATTGGGGAGTCAGGAGAGGTTATGTTTTTGCCTGCATCTGGAGTAGTGTAGGATGCAGAAGAACTGCATGTGTTGCAGTTGAAGTTACTGTACTGTAGATTTGAGTGGCTTAGACTGATGCAGGATTCCAGTCGGGTCGTGGTTGGCCGCCATTTGACTTTGGTGCACTCTTTCTACTGTTTCTTGTCCGGAGAGGCTCGGAAAGGGGCTTTCTTTGGACGCAGCTTTATAACAGTTCTTAAGGGGAGACTTGTGGCTCAGAAGCCTTATGGGGGGCATTCTGGGTTTTCTCCAATCATGCCTAGTGTAGGGGCAACGCCCACCTATGGTTCTTAAGATATTGTTGCTGCTTTAAGCGTAAATGCTACCGTACTGTAGGATCTTTGTATTGCCCAGAACCGAGAGGTATACTTGTCCTATTGTTTCTTATCGTTTTATCTTTAGCATCTTGTAGTTAGGTCCTTAGAGATGTTTGTGGTACTTGTTCGACAGCCAGGAGAATGCTGATGCGAACTATCACTAGTCATGTCGCTGTTGGTGATGCCTCTGCGAATCATAGGGAAGCTACGGCTTTAGATTTAAATGATCATCTTTATTTTGTCTTTCTCCACAGCCCTGATATTGTCTTTTATCTTCTTTGGCCATTGTATTTGATGACATTTCAGTACAGAGTAAGTCGTGCAGTGCTCTAGTAGGAGGAGGCTTATGGGGGCTTCTTTCTGCAATTTTTCTGCTCCTCTTCGGCCAAAGTAATTACCGATTTGGATTCGACTTGTATATAATAATACCAGGTAAACTATGACCCTGGAGTGTAATTAAGAATAAGTTTTTTTTTTGGAAACAAACCCATTGTAAAGTTAAGTTTTATTTGTAGGTTATGTTAGGTAGAGTGTTTGGTGGGATGTTTCATAGAGTGTTTTTGTGTATTTTATTATAAGTGTGCATGTGTGAATGGAATAAGAATAGGCTTTTTGAATCAGTTAAAATACAGTCTGGGTTTTTTTTTAATTTTGATGCATAAATAATCTCTGATTTTCTCTTAAGTAGCATATTTCAAAAATTTTCTATCTTGAATTAGAGTCTTAGCTGAGAAGTTAGAAAAGGGTTTTTATTCTCATGTCTCTTTCCTTTTGAATTCTGTGATCTGCCGCTAAGTTTCTATTCACAGGATGGACTGTTGGCTAAAGCAGATACTGATGTCACTGACGGTGCCTTGACTGTGGGCTGCTGCCGGAGTCTGGTTCCTGACCTAATGACTTGCCTGCTGTAAGAGACTTGCAGATGTATCTCGCCCTACGTCTCGTCTCTGTAAATACTTCAGTGGCTGTCTATGTGCATCTAGTCTGGACACTAGTGAATCGTGATCACTGTTATGCAAGTTAAGGGGACGCTTGCTCTCAGGTATGACACGACAGTGAGATTGTGCTCGTTTCAGGTCAGGAAGAATTTTGGTGGCATGCCTTGTCAGAAAAAGGACACCTTTGGTCAGTCACTCAGTTCTGACTTTACTTTAGTTCATCTATAATTTGACTTTGGTGTTGGAATATATCCAGCATATATTCCAACTCATGGGGTGGGAGTTTGTAGCAATTCATTATTTTCAATCACCATTTAATTGCTACAGTTAATAAGAATAATCATTATTTCGCAATAATGGAATTATTCATGAGCTGACAGTGTCGACGCAATAATGGGTTACGTCATTGGCAGATTAAAGAAATTATGTCTCGCTAGGCAGGCGAACAGCTGAGCGCTAGGAGGGCATTCACTGTTTCTCCTTCCCCCTTTTCTCTACTTCCCCGCTAAAGATATCTAAAGTCATACCAAATGGCAACAACGTAATTGTATCTGATGCGGTGAACTGCATTCAGTTGTTCGTTGCATGGCCGTCAAGATGGTGGTCGTCTTAATTAATAATAGGAGTTTTGGAAGTTATTGAATACTGAGTATGCGCAGTGACGTAATTGATCAATAGCCTATATAAGGGGATGTAACCCTTTGGCTCGTTCTCATTTGGCCTAAGAAGATTCCAGGGAGATTAACGTCATGGTGTCGTAGTTTTTTAGCAGCAATATGTGAGTTGCATTTAGGCCTTTGTTTCTTCATTGCTAAGGTATGTGGAAGATTTTTCTTGTAAATTCATTTAAATAAATGTTAGGGTGTGGGAACTGCATGATAGTGTAATGTAATATTCTTGTGTTTTCTTCTTTCCCAAGCATGCGTTGTATGTGTGTTTGATTTTGGAATGGTGGCATTCTGCGTTTTAATTATTATCTTATAAATGGATGTAGCATGAAGGATGCTTGAGATTTAAACAGATAATTTTGTGGCCACCATTCGGTTAAATGTAAATGTAAATATAATTAGTTTGTTTATTTTGGGGCATGCTGGGATATTTCTTGATGGGGTCTTTAATTAATTTTGGCTTGCAGTTCCTACCTTTTCTTCCTCATACCTGAAGCATGGAGTTTTTCTAAATTTATTATTTTCTTGTATTTGCCTTCCCTGTTTGAAATACCTTCTAGCCATCTGAGCCTATTTCCACTATTAGCCTAGGTGGAAGTAGTTTTTATTTAGGCCTTGTGCGTGGAGCATGTGTGAATCTGCATGGGTGTTTGGTTTCTGGCCAGAGTTTGAGATGCATGTATTAACAGGTATGTAATAATGAATTTAGGGCAGGTATTTTATGTAATCTTGTTTAAGAATTTAAAATTGTGATACGCATGAATGATTAAGGTATGTGATTATGAAAATGAAATGCATGTAATATCCTTGTAGAAGGATGAAGGAATATTTAAATTGTGCATGATGTTTTAAATTCATAGGCCATTGCATTTGTAATTATCTGGCCGCCTGAAGTATTTATCCTAGTTGGTTTAGGTTATTAATTTAAATTGTCTAAATGTTTCTAGATCCATTGTATTTAAATTATAAGGGAATATTTAAATGTACTAACTTGCTTCTTTTTCAGGATTTCTTTAGTAAATATGTAACAGGGCTTCACCCCAATTGAAATATGAAGAGGGCTTCACCCTAAAGTCTTTTATTGTTTAGAACTTCAGTCATCAGGTCATGAATGTACTAATTTCAGTATTATTTCAGTTTTTATATCTTGTACACACCTTTTTCCACTGTCAGATATTGTCTAGTCAAGAAACAGCAATTATTTTGATTTTGTAGTATGAAAGATTTGAATACATTTTATATTAGCTTCCATTTTTAAATGATAGTTCTTCTTTAAGGCGAAGAGGCTGGAAGGCACTTCCAAGCTCTTCGTAAATTTTGTTTCCTCCTCCTGGTCATATTTACAGAGCCTCTGGTAGCAAGAAGATGTGGCCCAGCTGAAGAAGAAAGTTGTAATTATTGTCGAGGTGACCATTAGGTGGGGGAGGGGGTTACAGCACCCATTCAAACATTCGCGGTCATATTCCGAATGGCATTGCATGAAGAGGCAGATCTCTTGGCTTGTTGGAACCGAATGAAGGGAAACTCCCCTCTTCTCTTCACTTTTCCACGGTGGGAGGCTTAATTGGACCACACTTGCGATGCTTGGTTACTGCGATTTATTGGAGCATGAATGTGTTCCATGTCCTGAATAGGGTACCCATATGCCTTGCCTTAGCTTACGTCCAATAAACTGTACACTCCTTCCAGAGAGTATAAACACTGATTTGCTTGCTTTTCTACCGCTATACTGTACAGACATATAATCTGCCTTCAAATATACTGCCAAGACAAAGCAGAACTCAAAGTAATCAAGTAGTGGCCAGAAAAGAACAAGGCGAAAGAAAATAATATTTTTCCAGAAAGCAGAAACAGTGAAATTTTCATTAAACTAATAAGTTTATTCCATAAAACTATGATGTTCTCTGGTTTTGAATATCCTTGGATGTTCTTCATCAATTTGATTTCAGTATTATATTTAAAGAAATATACATTTTGTAGAAACTACACTTAAAAGTAGGAATTCCCACTTTTTTTTTTGAGACTCGCTAAGGCGTTAGGCAAAGTGTCTTCCAGCAACCAAGTCTAACCTCTTGTTGCAAGGCTTAATCAGACTCTTATCTTAGTACAAACGACATTGCTCTGGGTTTTGTTTAAATATTAGATAACAGCATACACATATAGGTAAAATATTGACATTATACCTTAAAAATAAATAAGAAAACTGATTCAAACTCCGGTAGAACGTCATGCACACTAAAGACGAAGCACGGTTTCATCGTCTTGATGATTCTTGGGTAAGGCTAAAAAAAGTACAAAATATTTTTCTCCCCTAAGAAGGACCGGGCAACCGGATAACCGGTGATAAAGTTATTTTATCTAATTGGCCAAACATTGCACAAAAAAATTAATTTAGGCGACCGACAGCTGAAAGCAACTATTAACACTTTTTGTTTTGGATAACTTATCAGCTGTTTTATTAAAAAAATTAAATCCTTCGCTTCAACTAGTAATTAGGGGGATATGGTCACACTATCACAACGAATATTTGCTGTAAACGCAAATATTGAAATTAAATCATGAGACAAGTCCCTCTTCTTTAGATGTTACGGATGAGTGGGAAATGGAAAGACGTTGCGATTATGTTTAGACCAAAGAAACTATAAATATATTTCGTTACACTAGGGTGTCCATATAATGTTGGTATAAAAACGGGACATTTTATTTTATTTTTTTAAACCTTGGATAATTAAGGGACAAAGGGAAAAAAATTGTACTCTATTTAGGGAATATTTACAATTTTCCTGTCTCATGCATACAAATTATCTGAAATGGCCTCTGAAATTTCTTCTGCAGATTGGTGTAGATAATTTATTCACAGTAATAGATGCCTCATTGTCACTGTACATTTCACTTCTATCAAGAAGTGCATTTTTTTTTATAATTCATCATAAAAGTCAGCACATATTACTCCAATAAAGTATGCTTGGACAATGAGTATGACTTTCATTGTTGTAACTTTCATTAATGTAGCGTAAAACACACTGGCCAATCACAATCACAAAACAATAGAACGTGGAACGTCACGCGACAGAAGTGAAACTTCTTTTGCAACGTTGAGAGTGAAATAGAGGAATACATATTATAATTATATCGAACGAAAGAAGGAAATCATCTGAATAAAAAAATAAAATAAGAAATTAACTTTTTTGGCATTTTAAATCGAATACGTATGAAACAATAACACAGTTGTGATGAACTAATGCCCAAACTGTCACTGATCGTAGTCACTGTCTTTGTTTACATGAACGAGACGCTTTGGTTAAGTCTCCGGGAACGTTAATGACGTGTAAACGATGCTCACGCAACGAGTAGAGCCATCTGTAATGGTGAAGGGCTCACCACGCCATTAGCTCGAAGCAGTAATAGCCCCCCACTCAATGCCTGATACCTTTTCCCCGCGCGCCCCCGTGGCCCCACTATTTTGATAACAACTCTATGCTTGCTACTTACCCCCACTACTTTTGTGACAATTTTGTTCGTAACGCTAGAGCGTAACGCAACTTTGGGTTAGCTCTCGATTTACTCCTAGCGTGCCTAAGAAGTTTCACTTCAAAAAGAGGGACATTTGAGTGTCCCCAATAAAACTTTCGGGATAACGGGACTCTCCCTGGAAGAACGGGACGAATGGACACTCTATTACACTGCCATATATTCACATACAGAAACCATTCATTCTGGGTACATTGAAAGTAAATGGCTAGTTTACACGATGACACTAGGTTTCGTAACCACTTTCATGAAAGTGATTTCATGAAACTAATTACACACATTTTCTATCCAATGCAACCACACATTTCATGTTATTTCTGAAGTTACAATTATTAAAATCCCATATAAATGTTAGAAACACGTACGAATACAGGCATTTCACAAGTTCCTCACTTCCCCATTTCATTTTACGAAACGCGAACAAGCTAAATAAGCGTAAAATATCAACATTACTATTATAGTTTCGTGAAAAGTTGGAATCAGCCGAAATTGCGTAGTTTCGTAACTGATTGTCGCCAGTACATCTTGCGCTTGCGCATTCAAGCAAAAAACCGTTGCGAAACTTACTTACGAAACCTAACTTCGTCGTGTAAACTAGCCTTAAATATAAAAATAAGGGGACTGGCTGAAATTTCACATATCCTTACACTGCATTCGTCACTGATTCATGAGATAAATAATCTCGCTGCTTTTCTGGGAAGTTGAGATTTAGAAGTTCGCAACTAGCAGTTATTTAAGAATATTCTTGTTAACCCACTGACCTTGTTAACAGTTATTGGAAGTAATTAAGTGTTACCACTACACGATAAGCCTTGCCACAAGAACAAACATGCCTACAGAGTAATTACATCGCCATCATATCTATAACTCATTCCGGAAGTTCAAACTTGCTAATATTAGCCAATCTTAAAGAAAGTTTTTGAGCTGCGAGAAAACTAAAATTCAATTATGGTGTCTGATGGATGTGAGGGTGGGCACGATAACCATCATGGCGCACGCTACCCGCCACCACTACATGAAATCAGTTTCCATCCCAACCTACACTCGACATTACAGGCTCTCACTTGCTTTCCATTACTTGACTAGTCAAACTCAACTTCCATTATTTTATAAAAACCCTTTTTAAGTATCTAGAAACATTTTATTCGGCCAGCTTCCTGTTAAGTACGTACAACCTGCCTCACAATATAAAAAAAAATTACATAAAACACAGCTCTTTCTCTGAAACGAAAAGCTTGCTGATGAACTCGACCTATTAGCTTTATGATTTATACGTATTTATTAGAAATGTCAAGTCTTAGAAACTTTAACCCATCCCTTGTTTATAGCTTTTTAAAATAAATAGCTTATAAGTCAGGGTTAGGATTTTTATATTCCAATTATTTTCATTTTCATGTAGGATTTTTAGGTGCGCACCTACTAAAAAAAGGTGCGCACCTTCTGAACTCTTGTGAAAATCACCACAGTATGAAAAGTTGTCTCTAGTTGAGAGTGGAGCTAATTTTCTGGCACCATTTATCCCCTTTTTATGGTCTTTAATCCCTTTTCCCCCACCTTGTACATAATCCCAAACTTACCCCACTTTTTTATTTTAATGCAGATTTTTAAAAATCTAGTAAAGAGCATTTGATAGTTTATAGCCTATGGCTTTTCAGTGTCATTTCTTTTTTTTACTTTACAAATTACCTTGGTATCACTCTGAAATATAAGAACTTAAATACATACATTTCAATAAATCGATCAGCTTGCAGTAAACGAGAGAATTAGTGAACCTGTCTGCTTTCAGGAAACACGGGACTAAAGACACACTGGCAACAATAAAAATACGAGTAATTACTAAATACCGTATTCCATTTTGTGTTTCAATTTAACTGGAATAAAGTGAGTATCCTGCTATTCGTGAATATCAATTTGTAACTTAACGACTTTAGTTGCACTTTGTAATATCAATTTGTAACTTAACGACTTTAGTTGCACTTTGTTGCTCCCTGTTTTGCTTTCCTTTTAGCACCTTTTCCTTATGGAAATTGCACCTAAAAATCCTATTACGTGTTTTTACAAACTTAATGAATTAAGATACTGTCATGAAATGTTATAACTTTAATTTCACTTTTATATTTTAAAGATTTGGAAAGAAAGTTATGAAGAAACAGTTCGGTCAATAATTCACGTAATTCCAGTCTTTTAAAAATCATTTCTATCAATAAGAGATTGCAAGTTCATGTAGACTCTGTCTCAGCGTATCAAGCCGACAACATGGGCTCGATTCTTTTTCTCCTCTACAGATTTTAATACAAATCTCTTCCAGTTACATAGGATTGAAAACCTGTCGATAAAATTAGTCAGCCCCCGCCCCTACCCCCAAAATTATATGATATTTAAAGGAATCCGCAGTCTGGGTGTGTGCCAACCTGAATGCACGTTTACTGGTGAAGAAAAATTAAAGAAAACAAAAGTACTCGTAGTATTTTTCGGAATAAAAAATTAATTTTTATTGATGGGAGTTGTATTTCGCATGTCATATGTATGTAAAAGCAAACAGATTTTATTAGAGACTCTCCAGATTTGAGAAAAAGTAATGTATTTTATTAATGCTTTCTGTGAAACCATCAGCTTGGTAATCATTGAATAACTAAATAAGTGAGTTTTGTTTTTCAGCAGATGTTCCTCAAAGAACATTAGGGAAATGAGGCTTATTAGGGAAATTGATTCAAGACACTTTACCCCAGTATGTCTTCCTGTAATTGACATAGCCACTGGATCCCCTTCTTTCTAATTACTTAAAGTGACTGGACAAGGTATGTGGCTAATAGACGTGCTAATTAGGAAAGACGGGCACCAGAAACAGTCCACATAGTTCCTCGTTTCTCAGGAAATTGGATGAGGGTCCCACCTTAACAAATGTAATCTGCCTGGAACTCAAGGTGTTGCGATACTTTTCCATAGTCTTTGTCATTATAGCCCAAGGCATGATACAACAGTGATTAGCTAATCACTCGTACATAATATATTACTTTAATATAATGATACTCCTACAAAACGCAATGGAAATTCTACAGAAGGGAACAATTAGAATCACATTTAGACAGACCTAACATGTTCTAATCAACAAAAGAATATCAAAGAAACAAACATTGCTCCAATTCTATATTAGCTTCATATGGTGAAGCTTTATTGCTCATGTTCAAAGTTGAAAATAATTTAGTTACCAATAACTGTACAATGAATTATACCTTATGACACAATGTTAGCCAAATAGGTATATTTAGATCACATAAATTTTGCTAAGTATGATTTAAAAGCTACAAAGTGCATCCAGAACGCACAACAACTTGGCTGTTACAATTTAAGAAAAAATGTTTGTATTGAAAAAGAATATAAGTGTGCATATTACATTTTATTAGGTAACAGTTTTACTCATCATTTTCTTTCGTTATTATAAGTTAGCAATTTTTTTACTTGCAGATTTTGTAATGGACAAAGACTCCTTAGAACTTTTACTTTATAAATATCGAATGAATAAATACAACTAACTACAATAATAAGAATCTACGCTATATCTTGCCATATCTTTATTGGCTCTCGAGCGGCCGAGCTGCTACAAACCCGGAAATAAAAAAAAAACTGAATTTACACTTCATTAGATTCCATGGAACTAGGCAGGATTACATTTCGAAACCCATGTTTGAATACATATTTTGTGAAAGACGTTCAACTAAAGCTTTAGTAAACATCTTATTTTGATACAAACTCTATTGGTACAATAGAGATTGAAAATACAGCACATTCATAACAATAATTAAACAAATTCATTAGTGTGTTCTGTTACGAAGAATAATTACAAAGCCTTTAATTTCATAAATGAGATCTACTTTACATTTTCCTATGTTCGGTGCCTCGAATCGTTTTCATTGCCGACAGCCAATCAGCCAATCGGTAAATGAATTGCACTTTTGAAAGAGAATGCGAACATTGCGTACATCTGAGGGGTCAATGGAAAGATTTTTTTTCGCTCCTTTTAACTGCGAGGGAGAATGAAATGAAAACTGCAATTAATTTTTTCCCACTATTTTACTGCAGGAAGAATGTTTGCTTGTACATCATTTTCTACATAGTCCCCTCCCAGTTCAATGCACTTACGCCATTGGATAGGAAGTGCTTCGATACCGCATGAGAAAAAATATTTTGGTTGATGCTGTAGCCAAGCCTTACACCATCGTTTGGGCGACTTCATCAGATTTGAACTTCTGCCCTCCAAGGAGATTCTTTAACGGACCAAAGATTTGGAAATCTGATGGTGACAAAGCTAAGGGGGTTGCTGAGAGCAGGTGTTTTGCTTCAACATGGTAACGCCCGTCCTCATGCTGCTCGTGCAACCATGAAAATTATCGACGACATATACTTCAAGTGCCTCCCACATCTGCCATACTTTCCAGGTTTGGCATCATCAGATGTCCACATCTTTAGCCCATTAAAGGAGCTCCTTGGAGGGCAGAAGTTCAAGTATGATGAAGACATTCAATGGGCGGTGCATGAGTGCCTACAGTGTCAACCAAAATATTTTTTCTCATGTGGTATAGCAGCACTTCCTATCTGATGGCATAAGTTCAATGAACTGGGAGGGGACTAAGGAAAAAAATAATGTACAAGCAAACACTCTTCGTGCATTAAAACAGTGGAAAGAAATTAATTGTGGTTTTCATTTGATTCTCCCACGTACAAAGCCTTTAATTTCATAAATGAGATCTACTTTACATTTTCCTATGTTTGGTGAAGCATAAACTTCTCACGGAAGTTTTAATACAGTACAAGTAACAATATTATAAGAATGAATAAAAGCTACAAATTGAATCCAGAGTAGCATAGGTACACTTTAACTGTGTAATAGGCCTATGCCTTGCAGCGAAATCCAAGATTATATTTCAAATTATTTAAAATCATATGCCCACAATGATAATATTAATTTCTTTAAGTTAAAGGTTATACTTATTGTTCGAAATACGTCTACAAAAATATACAGAAACCATTTTCAACTTTTTTTTTTCGATTTCCTCATCCCTAATATGTAATTTATAAAGTAAACTTATATAGCCTATATATTTCTAAATATATAACTTTTCAGAAATTTTCTTGATTCTTTTTAGCTTGGAAATTTATTCCGAACAACAGCTCTGTTCAGTCGGAAGGAACTATTGTATTGATTTAAAAGTTTTCTCTAACACTCTTTTAAACATGAATTGCAATTTCATTGGTAATATTCAGTGTTTTATTATTAGATCTCTGCGGATAATAGGATGATTAAATAAAAATATAAAACATATTGTCAGAGACCAGAAATTGTGGTCGAAATAAGTAATAATTATTATATAACTACATTAGAAAGTCAGAGTAATTTATAATTAACTGCCAATGAGACAAACTATCGAGATATAATGTAATTCGGCATTTTATATCTTGGACAATACTAGGATTCTGTCCTCCTATGAAGCAAATACCTGAGGTATTGTAGCTGTTGTGTTGAAATCGCACGTCACACTTCATCTGTTGGAATGTTTTGAGTAAGGTGAACCCGTAATTAATGTCATGTATAATTCGATGAATTCCATGTCAGATTTTATGCATGAGATTCACAGTGGGCACACCTAACACAATTACACTGTAATATACAACAAGGGCGTATGCTAATGACAAATGTAATAACAAGAATGAACATTCGGTACCTAAAACTTAATATAACTAAGTGAGGAGTTTCTTCCTAATAACTGAACTACTGTGCAGTCATAAGCAATAAACAAAATAATTAATTTCGTATGAATAAATAAAGCAAGTGCGCAGATATCATTATGCGTATGATGCTATACCCATCTAGTTAGTAATAGTCTAGACCAGTGATGGACAAACCTCATTGGGAGCGGGGCAAACGGCAGAAAAATTCATAAGGAGGCGAAATATAAAACATTGTACGCCCAAATAATCTTTTTAACATTGATGTCGAAACAGCTTATTAAAGTGTAGAAATGATGCAATTTTCAGAACTATTTTGTCTAATATTTATACGTGAATAAGTAGGCTGTAAGATGAATGGAACTGCGACTCCGATAGGTTTTCCTAGTCCAGTTGCAACTGGAACGAGATGATCCTCTGGAGAGAAGTCAGAAGTCCGTCAGTCACTCTTTTTCTGACATGTTCTTGGAAGCGTGAAAGAAGACGACACTTGCTCATACACATATGAAGATGCAAACATGGCGATAACCTTCAAGGCCCGAGAAATCAAAATTGGAACCTTGCTTTCGGTAAGGACTTGCAGAATTCAAGTTTTGAGGCAAGAAACAATAACTAAGTGCTACTTTGCAACTCAACTAATTTGTGAATTTATGGCTTTACTGATTGCAGTCCACAGTAAATAGAATAATGAAAATATCCAAGGCTTGTTTAATGTTAAAAGTCTTGAAGTTCTGTTGAAATTCACCATGGAGTAATGGAAAAGATTTAGAAGAAATCAAGTAAGAAATATACTTTTCTTCTCCTTTCCTGTCGTTGACTGCATTGGACTTGTCTGTGGGCCCCATCTGGCCATTTTTGGTCTAGACTCTAGACTAACAAAACTAAACTCCTTGGCGCTGCATCCCTGAAGGGACAATTTCATCTTCATAATTGTGACTTTTATATTATGACAAAAATATTTTAATGTGCTGTTATACATTTGTGTTTTATCTTATGAAGGGTGATATTGTGACTGGACCCTGTTAAGTTTTATGTTAAGGGTTAAGGTGTAATTTTTATGAAGATTTTAATACTTATCTGGGTTTCATAAATCGGCTTTTGTCAACATAAGTGGAGCAGTTGGTAGTACTAACTTTCTTTCTACTTCGATCCCGGCCTATGTCGAAGTTATTTGTAAGATAAGGACGCAAAATATTCCTCTTACGGATCACTACCATGAAGCAATAAAGGTTTTTCTCATTTTTATATGACTTTTGTTTGAATTTTTCTTACCCTGGCCCTTGTGTCAAATATTGTGGTAGATTACTCCTATTTCATGTAGTCTATAGATGAAATGTCTATGCCAGCAAACCAGTCTTTTGTTTTAGGGATAACATAGGTCCTATTCCATTATAAAATAAGTACACACCATCTGGTGGAAACAGCCAATAAAACTTTACGCAGAGAATATATACACGTTATAACTTACACAGAAGCCATCATCTGTAAAACTGAGAGTTTAAACTGTACTTTGTGAGAAGGAGTGTGTATGGAATAATAATTCCAAGCGTAAGGCAACGGAGGATTTATCACAGCCGTAATTTATATTGAAACTCCTGTAATGGATTCACCAGGCTGATGTATTTGCATTGGTGCTGATTCAGGCATACCCGCTTGTTCATCTCGATTATATCAGAGTATAAGCAAGAAACACACACGAGCTGGATTGGAACAATAAATAGCCGACAGTAGAGATATAGAAAGGAAGAGTAACATTCTGTTTGTCTAACGAAGCGCACCGTCAGTTCATACCGTATATACACTCCAAAAAAATGTAAATATACGGTAGGCCTACATACAAAAAGTATAATGTGAGAATGGTATAAACCTAAAGCTTTCCTTATTTAAGGGAAGTGGCATTCAGCACCAAAACATATAGGATGAAATTAAATTAAAATTTTCTTCCCATATTTACGGCGAGTATATATAAAACTCCGTGGCACTACATCCCTTGTGCGATTAGGGTAACAAGTATAACTATTATAGGTAAGGATCACAACAAAAACAGCATATTTTTGCAATGATGTGCTGATTTTGTGATAATCTCCACATATATTGACATCTCTAAGGGATTTTCTGCTGCATTTTTAAGCACATCATTAGGCCTAAGTCTATTTTGTCCATATTTAGATGCGTGTATGTATGCATACGAATACTTATATACATATAACATGTATATACCTATACAAGTCCTTTAATTCTGTTGTAATTTAAAATAGTTTCACTGCTTGTGTTGCTCTGCTACAATTAAAGTACTTGGGACGGTAAAATCCATTACAAGAACGTTTAACAGCTATTAATTTATTGAACGAAACTATATATAATTTGTGATATTTGTAACCTAATTCTATGTGCTACCGTACTTTAACATTTTCACTGGTAATGACACATAAATTGAAGGGTTGAGTGGATGAAGGAGGTATGTAACAGAAAGTAAGTTTTGACATTTTTGACCAGAAGCTTTTCATTAAGTAGCTTTTTTGCTACCCTCTTTTTTAAAATTCTTACTAACGAATACTACTCCTATGAACCGAAAAGGTTTAATGAAAGATGAAGAAATAAGTAAATATTTGTCTAAAGAAAGTTAAAATACATATTGTTTACATACCTCCTTCTTCCAAGATCTTAAGTTGGAATTTGAATTTTTCAAAAGTTGATCAAGTAGTTGTAAGTTTAAATTTAAGTTTAAGTTTAAGTGCCTCAGAAAATTATTGGCGGCAATTGGTAGGGCGGAGCTTAGCTAAGGCCACTGTTTTGGCAGGTTTGAGCTCCCTTTGAAATATTCCAAACCGTTTTAAGGAGCTGTTGAGTGCGTGAAGGAGATATGTACTAATATACCATGTTTCATACCTCTTCATCCATTGGAACTGTATTTTGTTACGGTCATATACATCCTTCATGACAATGGTAGGCCTATCTCTATAAATAAGGCTTCTAGAGAGCATACAAAAACTGCCTACACATACCTCCTTCATCCATTAAAATAACTCGATTTTTTAAAATGTCATATTCTCCTCATCAACTTACCCCTTCAATTCATCAACACAAAAATGGTAAAAAAGCAGAATTATTAGATTACTGGTGTAATGAATTACTCGTATATTCGAACATGGTGTTTAATTCATGTATAACAGTTGTCATTTAGGAAAACCAGCCATCCCACTGATATTTTTCGTGTTGATTTGAAACTTTTAATGTAGAGATGATTTAATTTGAATGCTTATATCATTGTGTAAATTCAGATCTGGAAGGGTTAGCGTTTAATATAAAAGGTTTGTACCGACTATTCAACTCATAAGCCGCGTGTTTGATATTGGCCAATAACGTTTAGCAATTCCTCGGATATAGACCAATCACGGCCGATTATCTTGCAATATTCTTGTAGGAATTGCGAGGATGGTGTTTTATCTTGACAAAAACCGTCTGCTCATTACGCGAGTATCAATGTGCAGTGATTAATAGTCACATGCTGCCACTAAGCGGCACGAAATCAGATTATTTTATAGAACATAACTTGTTTAGAAATTGAAATAGTAGAAATGTACATTGATTAAGAACACAATTTCGATTCGGTGCAAGCCTGTTCGTATGCTTTTATTCTGTACTGCTGTTAGCTTACCATTGCACCATTGGTAGAACTGGTTAGAACATGGTAACTTGAATCGAATCATGGATGGTTGATTCATAGTATGCCGTGATCTCACAGCTGTTAGTTTAGTTTTTATACAACAGAGCACAGAAGTAATTATTATTTATATAATCCGTTACATTTTATTCATGGAATAGTCTTAATAAATCCAACTCTCGTGGGATTACCTATGATAAAATCTACGAGTAGAATTTACAGGTGATATTTAAAGACCTATTACAGTGGTGTAGCATTTAGCATCTGGGCCCTCCAGAAAAAAAATATTTAGGGCCCCGGTTTTTTTTTTTTTATGCACACAACGGTACATAATTCCTATTCGGCCAACCACTTTATTTATATATTTTTCTTTAATTTAAAACTAAGATTTCCAACTGAAGAAAATTAAAAATAAATGACAGGTTTTTCTTTTTCAGAAAACTTGCGTCATACTTACGTATCATAAACTTTTACATCTGATCTTATACCTATTTTTCAAGTCGTTTTGAAAACTAGCTTTTGCCTTTTGCCCCTTCAAGAAGCAAATAATGCAATTATTGTATGTCACTAAAAATCCCAAGCCTTCTAAAATTCGGTACCCAATACACTGACTGCAGTAACCTTTTGTTACTCATGGTACTTATTAAATATTTCTTAATTAATTTCAACTTTAAAAATAATCTTACAGCAGTACGTTTGTCAAGCTTACTGTGTGATGCGAATACACATCAGATTTACGCAAGTGATTCAAAATACCGAAAATTCCTTTTGATGATTGGGCTACGGAGGTGAAAGTTATGCCAATGTCCTGTTCCTAAATTAATTTATTTAATTATACGTTAGCTTGCAGTAAATTATCTACACAGATCGATTCTTGAGCAAAGTGTGAAAGACGGTAAAAAAATTAAAGATATCGATCTTACCCAAATTTCTGTCAAAATAACCGTCAGAAGTCAGTCCTCTTTTTCGGTATTTGTAGAGTTCTTGCTATTGCATTTCTGTGTAGTAATCGCGTGTATAATCTCATTTACATAAGAGTTATTCCTGTGTTGCATGAAAAGGTTGGTGCAGGTGGAATGAGCCCCCGCCTTCGCATTCTGTTGTTATGAATCTGCTGAATCGTAGCTATGTCCCGTCAGCAATATTGCAACAAACATATTGCTCCTGTCCCGAATACGTGTACAGTGCATCCTATGTCAATATGCCTATTTCCGTACGCACAAAGCAATCACAATACTGGCCTTTCTTTGGTGTTGGCATGCAGTATCTCTTCTAAAAATAAAAATGTACAATCCTCAATCTGATTCGGAATTTCTAGGTTATTCATGCATAATGCTATATTATTATGCTGGGAAATATTGCTACCTCTGCTCCCTGTTTGAAAGAGCATGTTATAATATTAGTTATTACTATTATTACAGTATTATTTTCGTTCCACCATACTATATTACTCTTATTACAGGTGACATAATGGTATCATAATTACGGTACATATCTTCATTAAAAGCCCAGGTGTGGTATCAATTATTACGGAGCAGAGAACGATCTTGAAATTGCGTAAATAACCTGTATTTAAAATAAAATATAATCGGTGAAGATTTTTTAGACCAAATTGTTACTGGTGACGAAACATGGGTGGCCTACGTCACACCAGAATCAAAACAACAATCCATGGAATGGCGACATTCATCATCACCCAAAAGAGTGAAGTTTAAGCAAACAATTTCTGCCCGGAAAATCATGTGCACAGTTTTTTGGGACAAAAAAGGAGTATTGCTAGTGGAGTTTCTGCCTCGTAATGAGACAATCAATGCAGCGTCTTATTGTGAGACATTGAACAATCTGCGTCGTGCAATCCAGAACAAAAGACGTGGCAAGTTGAGTAAGGGTATCGTTTTGCTGCATGACAATGCCCGTCCACATGTGGCTAATCGGACCAAAGATCTCATCAAATCTTTTAAATGGGAAACTCTAGATCATCCTCCATACAGCCCTGATCTGGCGCCCAGCGACTACCATTTGTTCCTGCACTTGAAGAAACACCTGGGTGGTCAGCGTCTTCAAGACGATAACGAAGTCGAAACAGTTGTGATACAGTGGTTAACAAGTCAGGCAGCAGAATTTTATGAGGAGGGTATTCAAAAACTGGTGCCACGTTATGACAAGTGCCTCAAAATTCACGGAAATTATGTAGAAAAGTAGATTAAGCTACAGGCTTTCATGTAAAAATAAAATTATTGCGATATCTTTGCACGTCTTTTTTTAATTCCAAAACGGTACTTACTTAAAAAACACGCCTCGTATAATCACTAAGTATAATCGAGATAACCTAGGAGGGTATAATGCTTAATAAATACTGGTAACTGCAATTAAAAATCTTAATTATAATACAACACCCTCAGATTAACTGCAATCAACAATCTTACTACTCAGTGAAAAAAGAAAAGTTTTATATGAGAAACAATTTTATTTAAAAATAAAACTGGCATCGCAATATTGGCTTGTAAATTTAAAATATATGTTTCAAAACTTTGTAAACAGTTTCCTCAGTTTCCTGAAAAAATACATGGAAACAATTATCCACAAAATAAAAAAATACGGTATTACTGAAACAGCTACTTTTTTCGAACAAGAACAGTATACATGTATTATTAAATCTGGATGACGTATTAGTCTTAAAATAAAGTTCATATAAAAACTTAAAAAATGAAACAAAGCTGTATAAGTTTAAAAATAATTGTATCTAAATTTACTGATATATTTGCTTAGATTAATTTTTTGATCTCACAAAAATAAAACTGGCGATCTTATTTTTAAATCAGTAGGCATATCTCAGATAAGTCCAATTTTCGTTTAACAGCTTTATTAATACTTCATTAACAGTACTTTGACTACCTACCACTACGACTCAGAAACACGAAAGGGTTGCCAACTTGTAATGTTAACGGAAATAGAAACGTATGACAGGCAAATGGAAAGAATTCTTGCACTTTCTTGACACGCGTCACTTTGAGGTGTCACATTCATGAATGCTTATGGTATGTCAGAAGCATTTCCGTAAGTTCAGATTTTTAAGAAAGGGGGAAAAAAATAAAATACTACCTTACATCCATACATAGAAAATCAATTAATGAAAATTGAATTTTTGTAGTAATTTGTTTCGTTACCTCATTACTTGTAGGCCTAACCACAAGGCCAGTGCAATTTGATATATTTGTTTTTTTATTTCAGCCGAACGCTTATACTGTTATGGTAATTGAAGGGAATATAGAAAATAGAATATAAAACATATAATTATATTTAAGCCGCTTCCAGCATTTATAATACTTTAATAAACTATTATTTATTGTTTGTTTTCATTAAGTACTGTGTTGAACAAATTATTACTGGAGGCCCTACTTTCCGGTACCGGTGCTTTCGCAGAGTGAAATAAGCCTATAACTTATTACCTAATCGTGCAAATACAAAATTAAATAAACAAACATTGAAATAAAAGTAACTATGAGTGCTTCGGAGTACCTTGACTGTAAATATCTATTGTTACACATTTCTAGGACCATTTTGCCAACTATTTCATTGTTCAAACACATTCCATAATTTTAATTAATTCACTAATTAATTAATTTACTCACTCATGAATTTTCCTAAGAACAATAATTTGTATTTAATATTCAATTAAACTTACTTCTTATTCCATTCTCACTATAAGCTGATATTATTCAATAATGCAACTGCTTACAATAAAGTAACTAATTACGAAAGTTTTATGTATTATCAATAAATTATTGAATAAGTCACTTTACAATTTAACATTTTAACATGATAATCTGAAAGGACAACATCTACGATGGGTATAAACTTCGATACGTCAAATTTTCCTTGTATTCTAGCATATGTCCTTTAAATACATCATAAATAATAGTTTTCATTGCTGCAAATGAAGTTATTATAGCACTTTCAACCGTTCTTTTCTATGTGTTTACTGTTAATCCGGACTTCCGTTTAACCTGTTGTTCCCGCTCCCACGGTAGCTCGCAGGCGAAATAGGGACACGGGGAAACCTCTCCGGTTTGAAGGATGCTACACTAAGTCAAGTTTAAATACATTTATTGAGCCCCTTGAAAGATACAAAGAGCACAATGGACAAAATGATAAATAGACCCTTTAAAATACAAGATGGAATTTTGTATCTTGCTTTACAAATAAATTCCTCTTCCTAGCGGTGCCGAAGAAGATGAAATGTTGATGAAGTCAAGGGGAGACGACTTAGTAAGCTCCTTCTGGAAAATAAGGCATGCTTGCCTTATAAGACTGATGAATAGCTCGGAGGACCAGAGCAGAGCAATTTTTATAGTCGCGCTTGCTCGGACGACTGAGAAAGAATTTCACTATTCTTGAAGTGAATGCGCACTATCAGCAAATTATTTTAAGGTCGACTTGCTGCTTCGACCGAAAAGAAGAACCTTTAGATGTTGCTTCGACACTGCAACTAAAATTAAGCACTCTGAAATATTCACTTCACAGCAGTACTTACAGTAAATCCTTTTACTTAATGAGTTACGCATTCAAGTCCATACGGTTTGATCAGGGAAGTAAAAAACTTGGCTTCACACATTTGTAATTAAATCACAAATAAATTACTTTGATGAATGTACTAAATTGCGTCTCTGCAATAACTAGGGCTGGGAAACTTCAAATTCCCAGCTCGACAATAATAACTAGATTCAGAATTCTGAACTGAAAACTAGCCTGGCGAAAGCTTCGAACGAGAGAATAAGAATGAATAGCAAGAATGACAGACGTCACGACATGTGACGTAAAGCAAGAATCCCATTGGCCAAGAAAAACAATAAATAATTAATCTTGGAAATAAATCAATTAAGTTACATTAAAATACTAAAACATAAATAAGAGAATTAATAGCATTACTTCAAAACTGAATTGTTTCTTTAAAAACACAAAATTATGAATAAAATATACTAAAAAATAATCAGACTGAAACTTTGGGTTGGAGATTATAACATGACTATCCAAAAAATGAAAGATGCGACAGTCAAATGTTATTTCTTATGAGAATTGATGGGAGAAAGAACAAACAGATAAGTAAACATATTTAAAATTATATTGAAGACACAACAAGAAAAATAAAACAAACGAAGACACAAGCCTGTTGCCATAGCAACACGGCGAATGACCTCGCGAAACCAGCTAATGCCTCAAATCCGGCCAGACACGAATGCTGGACGGAACATATTGCCCGCGATAATTTCGCTCGTGAAATTATCTAACAGAATGTGACGTCAAGCAAATTCGTGAATGCAAGGATTCGAGGCCAAAACAACTATCAAGTCGCAATAAAGTCAAAATCGGTGGAGTGGGATGCGTCCGGCATCAGCACTCTGAATGAAAGCAGGTGTCACTGTCCCTTTTCACTGACAGGCAGAGGAGCCAACTTGATGAGGGGCCTCTTATAAGTGCCTGAGACAGTGCGCACAGTGACAACTCTGACAAGGCCGTCTGGGCCTGGGTGTACTTGGTGCACCAGACCAAGCACCCACCTATGAGGAGGTACATTGTCCTCGAGAACCAATACAGGGGTACCCAAAGGAACGTCTGGCAGTACCTTATGCCACCTTGCACGACGCTGTAGCGTGTGGAGATAATCCACGGACCACTTCTTCCAAATACAAGTGACCATCTGCTGAAGATGGTTCCAACGGGAACGCAGGCTGTACCCACCAGAGAGGTCAGGACTGGACACCGACACAATGGGCTTGCCAATAAGAAAGTGGCCGGGAGACAAATATCCAAAGTCATCCACGTCCTCAGATAACGACATCAAAGGACGTGAATTCAAGAATGACTCAATTTGTGTGAGAACAGTAGACATCTCCTCGTAAGTGTACTTACAGGACGAGGACATCCTCTTCAAGTGGAACTTCAAAGAGCGTACTGCCGCCTCATGAAGTCCTCCCATGTGTGGAGAGTGAGGAGGCAAGAAACGCCAATGAATGTTCAAATGCGCAGTGGCGTCTTGCACTGCGGAGTGATGTTCTGATGACATCAAAAGCCTAGAGAGGTTCTGCAGGTCGGCGTGAGCTCCGACAAAGTTTCTACCATTATCACAAGTGATTGAACTTGGAATTCCACGACGACTTGTGAACCTTGACAATGCCGCCAGGAAGGCACGTGAGGTGAGCGAAGTCACTAGCTCAACGTGTACGGCCTTCGTGGACATGCAGACAAAAATAGCAACGTAGGCTTTAGTAGTCACCTTGGACCGCGGGCCACCAAACTTGAGAGAGAATGGACCGGCGTAGTCCACACTAGAGTTTGTGAAAGGAGGGAGAGGATTTACTCTCTCAGGAGGCAGATCAGCCATCTTTTGCTGAAAAGCCTGAGCCTCAAAGCGGAAGCAAACACTACAGCGCCTCCGTACACTGCGAACCAGCTTGCGAATGCAAGGGATCCAATACGACTCTCGCAAGTGTGAGATGACTAGCTGAGGTCCTGCATGACCTAGATGCAAGTGCACATGGAGAACTAACTGCCTGGTGAAAGCATGCTCTGCAGGAAGTAATATCTGATGCTTGTTGTCAAAGGGTAGGTTGGACCGACTTAGACGTCCACCTACACGCAGGATGTTATCCTGAATAAAGGGGCATAGTTGCCGGATCTTACTAGAAGAAGGCAAATCTTGCGAGGAAGACAATGCTTGAATTTCCTTTCTGAAAGCATTCCTTTGAATGATTCTAATGCAAGAATGCAAAGCTTCAGTAAGCTCTGACGGCAACAAAGGGCCATTGATAGGTGACTTGAGTTTCAAGTAATTATTAATGAAACGTCGCACATAAGCCATGACCCTGATTGTTTTCAAGTGTGAAAACTTAGTCAGCCATGGGCTTAAGCTAGAGGTTTCGATGGTGACTAGCGCTGCTATCTTCACCTCTGGGAGAGACGAAGACTCGAGCTCAGTGGGCAAACTGGGCCACTGAGTGGAGTCGGCAGTAAGCCAAGAAGGGCCTGACCACCACAGAGAGTTGTTAAGTAGGTCAGAAGGGGTGGCTCCCCTAGAGATGAGATCAGCGGGATTGTCCTTAGATGACACATGCGACCAAGATTCAATGGCAGTGAATTCTTGGACGTCCGCGACTCTGTTAGCCACGAAAGTCTTAAGTTTAGAAGGTGAATGGTTTAACCAACCAAGTACAACCTTGGAGTCACTCCACAGGTGTACTGAACTTATAGAAAGTTGCAACGCAGGTAACACCCGGTGAACTAACGTTGCCAACAAGTGAGCTGCCAACAACTCAAGGCGAGGTATAGTCGTTGCCTTCAAAGGGGCAACCCTAGACTTGGCACAAAGCAGACAGCTCTTGGCCTTATCGAGGTGATTAGTAGATCGTAGGTACAGACAGGCGCCATAAGCCACCTCGCTAGCATCACAGAAACCGTGCAACTGCACAGATACGAAGTTCTGCTGTAATGCTAGCCGAGGGATAGCGATGCTGGAGATGAACTGAAGTTGGTTGTGAATCTTGCGCCACTTGTCGGCGACCGCAGAAGGAATGGGCTGGTCCCATGAAGTAGTCTCCTTCCACAAAGATTGGAACAGAATCTTGCAGTAGGACACTATAGGGCATATTAGCCCAAGGGGATCAAAAATAGAGGCTATACAAGATAGCAATGTCCTTCTGGAACAGGTGGTGAATGGCTTGGAGGGATCGACTGAAGTTTCGATCCTGAGCATATCGTCAGAAGGTTGCCATATGAGGCCTAGCGCCTTTATGGAGGAGGTGTCAGAATCACCAAAGGTTCTGTGGTCGAGAGACTCCCGCAGCTCAGGAGGAACGTCTTGGAGCAGTTCCACAGAATTGGAACTCCACTTACGAGGATTAAATCCACCTAGGGGGAGAAGCTCTCTCAGCTGAGAGACAATAACCTTGGCCTCAGACAGCGTAGCAGCTGTGGCCACTATGTCATCGACATAGATGGAATTGTTTATGATGGAGGCTGCTACAGGAAACTTGCTTCCCTCGTCGATGGCTAGCTGTTTAAGAGCTCTGGTTGCCAGGAAGGAGGCAGAAGCAGTGCCATAAGTGACCGTGGTTAGGTCAAACAGCTGAATAGGGTCTGACACAGAAGTTCTCCAGTAAATCTGCTGGAGAGGTTGGTGGTCGGGATGGACTAAGACCTGTCTATACATCTTCTCGATGTCCGCTGTGAACGCCACTGGATTGAACCTAAAGCGTAGGAGGATCGAGAAGAGGTCAGGTTGCACCACCGGACCTACCGCAAGGATGTCATTGAGTGACTTCCCGCTAGAAGACTTCGCCGAAGCATCAAAAACTACCCTGAGTTTAGTCGTTGTGCTGGAAGGCTTCAAGACGGGATGGTGCGGGATAATATACTCATATTTCCCGAGTGAACTCCGAGAGGCAGGCTTCATGTGACCCAATTTCAGATAGTCATCCATGAACCTGTTATATTCCTCTCGAAGGGTTTCATTTGAAGACAGTCTTTTTTCTAATGAGAAGAATCTCTTCTGGGCTTGTAGCACTGTGCTCCCCAGGGATTCTGGAGCTGATACAAAGGGCAACTTTACAATGTATCGCCCATCGGAGTCACGCTGAGTATTGGCAGCAAAATGCTGTTCACAAACTGACTCGTCAGGGAAGGGGGCTGAGTTAGACACTCGTTCTAACTCCCAGAACCGGGAAAGCTGGTTACTCACTAACTGGTCAGCAGTTAGGAAGGCTGAGTAATTAGAAGACATAGCCTCCGAGCATTCAGGCTCTTTTGGGCTTGCGTCAAGATAACGCTTAGCCGTGGATCGGCGTCGATGACCATTGGAAGTATGGCAACGCTGTGAAGGGAAAGGCACAGAGGGCAGTTTCCCGGCGAAGTACCAACCAAGGTGCGAGTTCTGAATCGTAGGTAACTCACAGGTGGAAATTTGCCCTGGACACACCACTTGGGCGCAAATCTCCACTCCAAGAAGTAGATCGACACACTTAGGACGACTAAAGAATGGGTCAGCCAAGGGAAGATTCGGAGGAATGTTCCAATCTTTGGTCTCAATGAAAGAGTTCGGGAACCTTTTCTCCGAAATCTCCGGAACGACAATGGCCTGTGCATTGTAGCGCCATGAAGTCACTCGCGACTGAATCGTGATGCTGGTTAGCTTATGTGTGCTAACATTAGTGGACAAAATTCCCGCTAGCGTAGTCCGCTGCGCATGAGGAGCTAGTCCAAGACGCCTAAACAGCCTGTTGCTAATAAGATTGCAGTCTGAACCGCTATCCAGGAGGGCTGTGGCCTCAACAGGCGAGCCGTCTGAGTCCAGGATGCGGACAGTAGCAGTAGGAAGCAAGCAGCGCTGCTGGGTCTGACTAGAAGCCATAACACCTGCAGTGTTGGCAGCCTGGTGACTATCGCTAGTCGGGTCGTGGAGGAATGTGCTATGTCTCCCAGCACATCTCCTGCACTGAAAAGTCCTACAATTGTTGGCATGCCCTTGACTAAACAGGCATACGCGACACAGTTTGCGGTCTCTAACAAACTGGTCTCTTTGAGCGAAAGTCATGCTCCTGAAGTCGCTGCATGAAAACAGGTCATGCACAGCAGTACGACAACAGAGACATTTAGGCCTCGAAGAAGAAGACTTTGACTTGGAAGGAGCCGGAGAGCTCGGAACTGACTTAGCAGCCTGACTTTTCGTGGCAGCATCAGTCATCTGCAGTATGCGAACTCGGCTTTCCAAGAAGACAAATAACTCCTTGAGAGTAGGGAGCTTCCCTATTTTGACAGATGACTCCCATTCTCTGATGAGGTTCATCGGAAGCTTGTCGATGATAATTCTGGTAATAATCAGATCTGACAACTCCACTTCTGTATTAAGGGAATTAAGTGCATGTACCGTGCTTATAAAATGATCCAGGTATTTCTGCAGGGATTCTGCAGAATACCTCTCAATCTGAGGGGGAGAGAAGAGATTGTCCAGATGGGTGTTGGCGATTAGCCGGTCGTTATCAAACCTATCAATCAAAGTCTGCCACGCCACCTGGAAAGTCGCAGCAGAGACAGGAATATTCTGAATGACCGTACTAACCTCTGATGACAGGCAGGACTTCAAGTACTGATACTTGTCCATGTCCGAAATGTGCCTGTGTTGAATTACCAACGACGAGAAAGTGTCACGAAACTCGATCCACTCAGAGGGGTTCCCATTGAACTGAGGAAGACGGATTTCGGGGAGTTTCGGTAACAACGGCGTGACAGGGTCGAGCGAGGAGCGCTGACTGGCAGTCTGCGCCTGCTCGGGTTCATATAGCTGTTTCTTTTCAGCTATCATGGAGTCAAAGAAACTGATGACTTTATAATAATCAGATTCCACTGCGTGAAAGTCGAATTCATGATCCTGGTAGGCCTCGTCAATGGCCACCTGAGCATAATCTGACTTGTAGGCCTTGAAGACCTCTACGAATTCAGAGCGGCGAATGCGCGCTTCATGAAGCGTAGTGAGATCTTCGATTTCGTACTCTCGCATAATCTGCATTTGACGCAGAAGTTGCGATTGCAAGTACTCGAAGCGTCTTATTTTAGCCTTTTGGGCAGCTTCGGCCTGGGCGTGGGCTTCGGCTCTCTTAGCCTCAGCTTCCTTTTCGGCTAAAGCCAGCTGGGCCTGAGCCTGCCTCTCTGCAAGGGCTTGCTGGGCCAGGGCCTCCGCTCTCTTAGCTTCGGCTTCCTCACGGGCTAAAGCCAGCTGGGCCTGAGCCTGCCTTTCTGCAAGGGCCTGCTGGGCCAGGACCTCCTTGTCAGATAAGGCCTGAAGAAATTTACACAACTGAGAGTTGCCTCTGGAAATGACGGCGTCGACTTCTGCCCTATAGGCTTCTTCAGCATCAGAATAATCCACACCGTCGATTTCAGTCTGAACAAGGTCGAACTTAGCTGCAAGTTCGTCTAACTTGGACTCATACTTCTTGAGTTCAGGATAAGTGACATCCTCAATGGCTAAATTACTAATGACATTAACCTGCCGCGTAATCTGGGCCTTAATGGGAACTCGCTTGGCTTTAAGAGCCGTCAAACCGTCTGGACTCGACATAGCGACTTGCTTATACAATGTCTGAATTAAATAGGTTGCCCGCCTAGAGCCGGTGCAACAATGACAAATTAAGGTTTGTTTATAAGAATGGAGTGAGTTGCCCGCATAGGAGCATACGAGTAGACAAAGAAATAGTGTGTAGCTGTACAGGTGTAAGTACACAGATGTAAATGTTTACACTTTACAAGAAAGTACAAAAAACTTAATTGAAATCTGTCAGAGACCTCCCTCAAACGCAATGCGGAGGAGAACCACAGATACTTATAGCAACTGACTTTAAACTACTTATTACTGATGGCTACTGATGGTAGCGTCTCACACCGGCGGCAAACTATACCGGGAGAACAAGATTGATATATAAGAATGACTAGAATTGTGGCTAATCACTGAGGTCTCTGTAATAAGTGACCAAGACAAATTCAAACTGTTAATTGAATAGTTACTCTACGTTAATTATAGGTCACTAACTATCAATGCATCTTCAACCATAGGCCTCTGGGTCATATCTAGGCCCGGAGGAACCACAAAGAGATTTTCCCGCTCCCACGGTAGCTCGCAGGCGAAATAGGGACACGGGGAAACCTCTCCGGTTTGAAGGATGCTACACTAAGTCAAGTTTAAATACATTTATTGAGCCCCTTGAAAGATACAAAGAGCACAATGGACAAAATGATAAATAGACCCTTTAAAATACAAGATGGAATTTTGTATCTTGCTTTACAAATAAATTCCTCTTCCTAGCGGTGCCGAAGAAGATGAAATGTTGATGAAGTCAAGGGGAGACGACTTAGTAAGCTCCTTCTGGAAAATAAGGCATGCTTGCCTTATAAGACTGATGAATAGCTCGGAGGACCAGAGCAGAGCAATTTTTATAGTCGCGCTTGCTCGGACGACTGAGAAAGAATTTCACTATTCTTGAAGTGAATGCGCACTATCAGCAAATTATTTTAAGGTCGACTTGCTGCTTCGACCGAAAAGAAGAACCTTTAGATGTTGCTTCGACACTGCAACTAAAATTAAGCACTCTGAAATATTCACTTCACAGCAGTACTTACAGTAAATCCTTTTACTTAATGAGTTACGCATTCAAGTCCATACGGTTTGATCAGGGAAGTAAAAAACTTGGCTTCACACATTTGTAATTAAATCACAAATAAATTACTTTGATGAATGTACTAAATTGCGTCTCTGCAATAACTAGGGCTGGGAAACTTCAAATTCCCAGCTCGACAATAATAACTAGATTCAGAATTCTGAACTGAAAACTAGCCTGGCGAAAGCTTCGAACGAGAGAATAAGAATGAATAGCAAGAATGACAGACGTCACGACATGTGACGTAAAGCAAGAATCCCATTGGCCAAGAAAAACAATAAATAATTAATCTTGGAAATAAATCAATTAAGTTACATTAAAATACTAAAACATAAATAAGAGAATTAATAGCATTACTTCAAAACTGAATTGTTTCTTTAAAAACACAAAATTATGAATAAAATATACTAAAAAATAATCAGACTGAAACTTTGGGTTGGAGATTATAACATGACTATCCAAAAAATGAAAGATGCGACAGTCAAATGTTATTTCTTATGAGAATTGATGGGAGAAAGAACAAACAGATAAGTAAACATATTTAAAATTATATTGAAGACACAACAAGAAAAATAAAACAAACGAAGACACAAGCCTGTTGCCATAGCAACACGGCGAATGACCTCGCGAAACCAGCTAATGCCTCAAATCCGGCCAGACACGAATGCTGGACGGAACACCTGTCAACGTTTCCCTTCATTAGTCAGGATTAACGAGGTTCTAACGTATTTTATAAAATGCATAACTAGGCTATGATGTACACGTTTATGAAATACGATAATTATTAATTCCTCTCCCCATACCGTAAGTACCATAGGTAGGGTAATATTGTGTTCGACCCCCAAATTCGATGTTGAATTTTAACATAAATACTCGTTTTGAGGGCACTGACTTGAAAAATACTATTTTCAGAAACATGTCTGTGTATGTGTCTATGAAAAGCCTATAGCTCCAGAACGGAAAATCGTATGAAAACAAGAATTCTTATTTGGGCTAGGTACCTTCTGAGGATGTAACAAAAATATTTGCGACGACTTTCTCTTATTTTGAAGGGGACTTCACATTAAATAATTTTGTTTTTCTAATGATTGTGTTTAAATTTTGTAGCCTATATGGTGTGCTTATACTAAGAGATAAAACTTTTTTCTGAAACTTTTTTGCGAGAAAATTCTCTGAAGTGTAGTTATTAGACACCCACTGGTTATATAAGCTCAGTCTTGCCTAATGAACAATAAAGCATTCGGGAGGGCCCAGGTTTACATGGTCGACCAATTTGACATGGGTTTCCCCAGTCGTAAAGGCAAATTCCGAATTGGATATTTACATACCATGGATCATCCTCACCAATTCATCCTATACAATATCAATTTAAATTAATAGCAGTTAAATTTGCACACTAACAATAAAATAATTGTCATTCAATAGTTCCGTGGCCTACCCTACTGTATAGACACAGATCCTGAACTCCTGATATGGCATCGTAGCTAAAAGGAGTATGAATACAGATGAATTACAAAAGAAGTCCTTATATTTTCCGATATGACCATCGTTGCCCCATCAGAAGTCTGTGTACTCTCGAAACACACTGACTCTAGAATTAGCGAGCTATAAGTGTCCCTCATTAGAATAGGAGAGGGCACATTGTAAAATCATTCCTCAAAGTAACTTCTGGCCTCGGGCGGTGGAAATGAGATGGAAAATACTTTACTACCAATCACCTAAAATAGGAAAATTGGGGGAGAATATATATAAATGTACGTTTATTTCAGTTCTGTTCAAGTACACTGACTGTACTACAGTGAGTCCCACGCAAGAGTTGGCCAATGACGCGGAATTCTGCGACGCGGCGGGCACAGCTCCAACTCCCGAGCAATCGGGTGAAATATCTACGCAAATAAAGTCGCGATCGGTGTAATGATTCAGGTTCTCACATTTACAGTTAAAATTACAATGGAAATATCCACGTACCTGATCACAAGAGATGTTGGAAATCTTCTCCTCTTGTATCCACATAATACTGGCACCTTTTTAGGACATTTTCTTTCATGTGCATAAGTTCAGCTTCCGAGACAGAGTTAATTTCTCTTGTGATATTGTCTTTAAATTATTCTAACAGTATGTGGATATTATTTATGGGGAAACTTGAAAAATAAAGTGTATAGGTCAATTTCCCATACATTAGAACTTAAAGAATCAATAATTTTTTCATACCATTCGCATCAATACAAGAATAGCATCATATTTACAAATTTGTATAGGCTTACAGTAAGTCATAAGTAGGTAAAGCCGACTACATTATTTATACCTACGATTTTATTCTAATTTTATATTCTAAATGTTGCTTTAGATAATCCTCTCCTAATAGAATATGCTAATATTAGATTGGCTTCTGTGTAAAGTATATTTATGGAAATAGCGGTTAGGTACAGCAGGTAGGTTTGAAGCAACAACACTGCATGGAGCATTCATTAGCCTTTCCCTTCTCTTTCTACCTTTCTCTAACTCTGTCTCTCTCCAACTCTTTTATTCTCGTTCTTTCTCCGTCTCACTCCCTCTCCCATTATATATACATTGTCGGTGATGATATTTTAAAATTCAATAGCTTATAACGACGTTGAATCTCCCGGACATGGTCGGCTTTCGACATTTTATACAACAGGTTGCGAAGCTATTGATTTCAATTCAAAGCCCTACAGATTCTAAACCCTGCTCGTCTGTCAACCCTATAAACAGTGCTCCACTTTGTCCATTTTTGTTGTTGAGATATCAATACTTTTTATTGTAAGTTAAATCTTCCTAAACTCGTTTTAAGAACTCATAAATATGTGTTCTTTACATTACGCATCTACTATGAGTGTCATATATCATAGATTACATCGACTAGATATGTAAAATAATAAGGGATAACGCTTTTAAAGATTACAAAATAGTTAAGTATCGATTGCCTTGTTTCTTAAATTTAGTAGCTCTTTGAAAAATGAAATCAAGGGTTACCATACAACATGAATGAATGCTTTATTTGTTATAGAGCATATTTCAATGCTATTAAAATTCTAATTCTTTCTAATTTAAAAATATATGTATACGATGATCCTACGTATATGGGAATCCAGACCTTCAAAAATATTGAAAATGTAATATTTTGGTCTTCAGCAGCAATATATAATGATACATAGGCCTAGGTACAGTATATATAATTATACTCTACCAGAGTTTAGTCATGAATACAAATGAGTAACCTATACCTTGATTATGTTTTACTCATAGGTAGAAATATTTTTAAAACAATTCGTTATAGCCTATTATTTTTTAAAACCTAAATCCCTAAAAATACCCTTAATGTCTTAGCAAAAGAAACCAAATTCTGTGTAGTGCAATAAACTGTAGAAATAAGCACGTTATGACTCCAGATCCCAAACGTCAAGCTGTAGGCCTAGAGAAGACGGGAGATAAATAAAAATAAAATACTTTTGTGCGATTTGCGATGATACTCCTGATGAAATTACTATTTTCAGAATCACGAAGACGAATGAAATGGTAATGACTGTCCAGAGGTGGGCTAATGATCAAGTGCTAATGTGCTACACCACACTGTAAAAACTTCACTAAAATTACTCCTATTCTCTTCGAATGCGATCCGTTATGCAAACAAAACGGACGAAAATACATTTTGTAGCGCTCTCTCTGGGATAACTAGGAACTACAGTGTCGAGTGCTGGATTAGCATCAGCCGCGACGATCTCAGTCACGGTTCCTGTAAAACTTCCACTGCGCATGCTCTACTGGGGTTTCCTTCTCCCGGCTCTGACTGTGCTACGGGAAGGGAAGCCACTATGACGCACATTGTTTATAAGTAAACGTTTAGTAGCTCTTTGCAACATTAAATCAAGGATTATCATAATGAAAATAAATGAAAGGTTTGATTTAAATCCATAACAAGAGATAAGCAAGTTCATAATCATTAGGTAACCTACAACATAACTTTTGCTTCAAGAGGCCTGAACAGACGAACAGACAGAGGACGGAGGGACAGATAAAAGACAGATAGATATCATCCCGATATCACTTTTTCGGCTTCTAAACGTTATGAAACTTCTGTTTCAGTGTTATCTGCAATTTAGATTTTGAGCAGGATCCTTATAAGTTACTTTCATACTATATTAATTTACGTATTATGCGAGGTAGCAAAATCAATTATTCGTATAGTATGTATTTTTCATATTAATTCTTTTTTCTTTACTATTCAGTTCCAAATTATTGCGTTTTAAACAAAGAATGCCTACGAACTAATGTTAAATATTATCAATTTAAAATGTTACATACTTATGAATAGTTTGTACAAGCTTCAAGCGAGAAAATGCTCGTGATGGATACATAGCCAGTCGTCTTCTCCTACAAACTGTCAACTGGTCGAAGGAGCAAAGTAAACAGATTCACAGTAGAGTTTCAGTGCGAGGGAAAGCCAGGCGTTGGGTTGGGAAGGAAATTCTGTCAGGGAAGCTTTGAGTGAATCTTTCTCTGACACTGAGAAGAAAAGACACTCCAAGCAGAGCGTAAAATATACAGAGTTTCTATACACCTGTTGCTAGAGGTGCATTTTGAAAAATAAAATATCAAACCGACTACATTGTAGATAATCCAGAAGCGATAAGTAAAATGTGCGAAAACTTTAAATTTTATTTGATGAATGATATATACAGTCATTACTAACCCTTTCAGAGCTGAATTTAGATTTTAGTATAAGGGAATCGTCAAGCAAATTAATCACTGAGTCTGAAGTCTGAAAGTGATGAGAATTTTTTTTTTTCGAAAATCTGATTTCTAAGAATGCTACTCGGAACACGAGGATAGAACATTCCTCTATTAATTCTATGATTTTTCTGCTTTTATATAATTTTTGAGGTAACGAATTTAAACATCAATAGCAGGGAAACGGTTAAAAGTTAAATAGTAGTATCAGTAATACCGTACAGTATTTAGTAATTGGCCTAACAGTATAATAGAACACAAATTATCCAAACGCCAAATATTCGGATCGATTGTGAGAAATTTTCTAGATTGTTAGATACACTTAAATAAAAAATTCGTTACATGGTACAATAGCAGACCTATGTAATATTTTATTCTGTATTGCAGTATGAAGAGGAAAGGCAAAGTATTCCCTATACAGGCCGTGAATGTCCTGGGGGTTCCAGGAGGTTGAGGCTCACAGATTATTAAAAATTCGGCACATAAAGCCTTACGCAACGACCGCCTTTACCCCAGGATTGCTTCAGAAACTCATTTATTTTAAAGGCTGAGTCGAATCCATTGCCATAGTGTTACCAGAAAGAATTTTCAATTGAATAATCCCATCGACCTTAAAAGCCATACATTATTATTGATAGACAACAGACAAATGCGCAATGTCAGACTAAGGTTTCACTTGAATTACAATCGCGGTTAAAATTGGAGTGGGGGAAGGAGCAATACATAGGAAAAGGATCTAAAGTCAGTAAACTGGGGCTCGCTTGGATTAGACTCGGTGCGTGGAGAATGATAAAATGGAATGAGAGTTTGTCCATTATGTAAGGGGGAAGAATCATGTTTTCATATTTTGGCGAATTGTGAAGGTTTGGAAAATTGGAGGGAAAATATTTACCATTAACTTTTATGGAATCAAATAGGGAGCAACGAAAATGTTTGGAGTTATTAACGGGATAAAAGGTTGAGGAAGGCATTGGGAAGTTTTTAATGAAGGCGAGACAGCTCAGGTTTGAAGAAGCGACAAATTGGAGAGCGGGTGTGGAGGGTAAGGAATAGATTTAGTTTGTTTGTGTTATATTGTATTTATATTATTTGTTCTTTTTTTGTGTTTTTGCGTAAGCATGTACGGTCCATGCGGACTCATGAGATTGTTTTCATTGGAATTTGTAAAAAGTTAATTACTGTAATAAACACTTACATTACACTTACATTACATTATGAAGTCGCATATTTGATATCAAATGTTTTATCGAATTGATCGCACATTTTATGTTTCTTTTAAAATTGTCTTTTCTTGTGAATTTAGTTTTTGTTGTTAAGAATAACAAGTAGCTCTTAGAATCAAATAGAGTCAGCAAAAGTTTATCAAGAAACCAATGTGTATTGTGTTCTAACCACAAATTTTATAAACTATTTTCGTTATTTCTGTAAGAACTGAATTGATCTACTAAGTATAAGCAATCGTGGAAGAAAATCATCAGAGGGCTTTAAGTTTTAATTTCATAAAGAACATTTTAGGAAAAAAATAACTGTTACATCTTAATGTCTTTCCTAACACGTGGATAAAATCCTTATTATTTTTCTAAAAGCTTCTCAGTATTCATATAATATATCTTCTTTTACATAATTTTGAGCCGATGCATTTATCAATTAGTAGCGGTAAAGCTTAATGCCATTTTAATTTTATTGTAAGCTGTTTGTGACTAAAATTTCTTTTTTATCACAAATCTTTATCATATAGATTAACTTATTAGTGTAAACACACTCATAGAAAAACATGTAGGCTTATAAGTAAATTTCGTTACTTTTGCAATATATAATGAATTTTACCACGATATTAATGTTTATAAATTGTTTAAAGCCATGAACTCACAAATAAAAAATTAGCTTACATTCTTCTGAAACAGAGTGGACATTGTAAGCTACAGTATGTTTTACGTACGAGTTGGCCATCATGCGGGTTTCTGCGTCGCGGCCACAGCTCTAACTCCCGAGCGATTGAGAGAAATATCTACGCAAATAAAGCCGCTAAAGGTGTAATGATTCAGCTTCTCACAATTACAGTTAAAATTACAATGAAAATAACGACGAACCTCATCACAAGAGTTGTTGGAAATGTCCTCCTCTTGCATTCACACAACACTGGCACCTTTTTAGGAAATTTTCTTTCACGCGCATAAGTTCAGCTTCCGAGATTTCTCTTGTGATGTTGTCATTAAGTTCTTCTAATGTAAGGGGATTTTGCACGTGTACGTGTATTTATGATCTGTATGGGATATGCTCAGATGTATTCTTAGGGCCTTTAATATTAGTTTGCAAATTTCTTTCTTACATAATTGCTTTATATTTTGACACTTGCAAACATTGTAAATATAATTGAATACATATTTGTTTTTAACATTTTACAGTACATGTAACAAGAAGGATCCTTGAGGGAATAAGGAAAATTCTGTACAAAAGTGAACATCTTCATATTTGCCGAAAGAAAGTCTAAAGAAGTCCTTGATAATTTAATATTATCTAGTAAAAGTGTTTATGTTCCGTGCATGCTAAGTAGAAAAATAAACGCATTTACAAAGGCATTTAAAACAAAAGAGGGAATAAAATGTAGTGGGTGACTTCCTGGTTCTCGGAATATTTTCTAGGTTATGTTTTGTTTCGGTATAATCGATTGTCTCGCACGCGATCTCCCTCACCTGGCGCTGCTGGACGTAAACTCCCACAGCCTGCAGGAGCCGAGATTCACTGCGGTGTATAATCCAAAATGTATAAAGGCTGTGCTACTGCAATACACCGGTCTTCTCATTGGGGTTACATTTACTATTTAACATAAAATCATTATACAGACTCATGTTGCCAATATAGACTCAGCCAAGCATTCACAATCACTGTAAAACTGATCGTATTTTATCTCATTCGGTATCTACACCATACAATGCATAACTCACTGGAATGAGTTTATTTATATTGTTTTATGTTTGCCAGCTAAACCTACCTACACTAAAATGTTAAAATATTTTATATAGTACCGTTAAGCTTAATTAATAAAATACAATATAATGTATGATTAAAACCATCAACAGCTCTATTTCATGCTGCTTAGTCTTTCGACATTCTTATGTCATCTTACTGTGCTGTCGTAGATGCATTAGTAATAGTTATAGTTTATTCTTGTGTCGTGATATTAACACCCTTGGCGATACAAAGGTTTTCGCCATAGGATGTACCTCCTACCATTACACACTAATATTAACATAAAAGCCTTGAGTACTTACAAATTACGGGCTTGCTGTATTTGCCTTACTTGTGAACAAAGCAAAAAGGTTTAACACTCTTGCTCACTTATTTCTAGGATTAGTTTTTTTCCCATTTTCTTTTAACAATGTATAAAAAGTTCCCCATATCCTTCAAGTTTTCATATTCTTTGTCGTTGTTAATTTCTTATACGCTATTTCTACGTTAATTCCTAGGAGGATGAATTAAATAAATAAATAAGCCCATAATATCCCTAGCGGGAAAGGGCCTCCTACCTTCCGGTAGGGTTAGCTCAGTCAAACTCATAGGGAGAGCTAGTCCCTGTCAGCTTTGATGCAACTCTTTAACTAAATTGTTCTGTGTCAAGTTTTATACACATCCACTGTAACACTTCCACTCTTTTTATCACACCTCACTTCACTTCTTTCTTGGTTGAGTCTGGCTGCGTGTCCTCCCCATCTCCATTTTAGTCTTGCAGCTATCTTGCTTGCATCTTCTGCATCGCTTCTCAGCCTCAATTCTTCATTTTTACTCTGTTTTTGAGATTAATTCCTAAAATCTTTCTCTCCATTTTCCGTTGACATATTTGAATCCTTTTACTTTGTGCTTCTGTAAGCAACCATGTTTGGCAGCCGTACAAAAGGACCGGTATGACGCAGGTGTTTAGGGGTTCCAATCTTAGTTTTATATCGATTTCACCCATTAAAAATTAAAGTGACATTTCTTTGTAATATTGTCAAGCTGATAAAATAGTTAAAATCTTCCAAACTTTTCATTAAAAAGTAGCATTGACATTTTCAGACTTCCTGCTTCTTCTTGAGTCCTGAACTAGAAGACCCATATTCAGCAAACACACATTGGAAACAGGAATTTTGAAACTATGTCAGTGCTAGATTTAAATGAAACCTTTAGAATTTTTTAATTATTTTATCAGCACGACAATATTATAAAAGATTGTCATTTTAATCTTTAATAATAAATACATCTACGGCAGCACAGCAAGATGCTCTGAAGATGCAACAAGAGTGTCATCTCTATGGCAATCTTCTTCTCCAGCATCCGAACCCCCTTCTCAACATTCCAGGAAACCACAACACCACCGGACCTCACAAACAACCAAACCCCGCTCTAACCAACTGAGACCTTAATGTCTTAGCTGCTACAACACTTCAGTGGACTGACACACTGACACACGACTGATATCGGCGGTCTTCGTGCCTAGGAAACGTGTCTATAAAGATAAAAATCTAAACTTTTTCATCTGCAGGTCTAAATGACAGCTCTAATTTAGTTTCGATTCCATTGTTAAACATAACTCTGAATCAATTAACCTGAACAATTACACACTTAAGAAAATAATTAAATGTACTATATAGATATTTATTTTTCATACTAATTTTTCCATTTTAACATTTCCTCCTATTATGTAAATAATGTAATTGATTGCATTTTTATTTAAAGTAATTTGTATTTTTAAGTAATGTATTTATATCCATTTTTGAACTGCCCCGACCAAGAACAAGTCCTCATTTGGGTGGCCTCTGAATGAAAATTGATGTTAAATTAAACAAATCATTCACATACACCATTTATTGAAGATAATAAGCCAACTTTGAACTTTCAGGGTCAGGAATCGAAGTCGTAAGAAGCTCTGACCACTGAAGCATGAAGCCGATCAGAACATGAATCACGACTATTCATTTTTCAGAACTTGAAGATAACATTCGATTTGTCAGCTTGTAAGACAAAATACGTCCATAGACAAAAGGAAATTATTATTGTTGTCATATTTATATCGATCTACGCGGCTGTTAGGAAAGTCGGATCATATTCTTGAAAATCATCGTTTATTTTATAAGAATGGGCACAAACTTAAGCAAAAAAAATGTAAATATAAATATATATATTTATACGATATATAAAAGATAATTCTAGAAATAGTTCAATGCATCATACTTAATGGTCTTCCTAACCTAATCTAAGAAAAATATTTCAAAAGTTAGATATTCACATCATTCTCACAATAATTCAAGTTAATTTTGGCATTAAGAGAGAAAAGAAGTGGCTCAGATGGTTAAGGCACTGAGCAACAAACTGGTATCCTAAACTGAGTGTACAGTACCTATACCGTACATAGTCTGCGTGGCTTCGACATCATAACTTGCACGCACATGACTTAAATCTTCAATGTACAGTTCGGAAGCTGTCAGCCCTGGTGTTGACCCTTGAAGTGTTTTCTTCAGTTTAGAAAAATTCCCTTAAAGCCTCTGAAAACAACACACGAGTGAAAGTTCAAAAATTTGTTAGTCGACTTTCCTTACTTGATTTTTACTGAATGTAAAAATATTGCGTACAATTTTGCTGTAAATGGTCTTGATAGTTGTGATGAAGCACTTTCTAAATAAGAACATTTTACATTTAAATAATTATGTTGATCATAGACCAAATAGATTCAGGATCTTTTCTTGTTTAAAGTAAAGTGGTTTCCGGAAAGTCAAGGCTAATCTGAGCATTAAACAGAACATCTGTTGCAATACAATCATCAGCAAATCCATACTCATTTTCGAAGACGAATTTATTTTACTGTGACATTTATTTTACTGTTGAGGTCAGAGTGATAACACTGTAAGAGGAAACAGGGATATTATTAGAACGTGAAAGCTTAGAATAATTTTGTCCAAGGGCTCTAATTTTGATCTAGAATTCTTTAACGTGCCATAAACATAAGGATACCGCGGTTTACAGACCTTCCCAGGAGATCCTCAGCCGGTTTTGTGCCCTTGTATCTTGGTTCCAAAGGCGACCACGTTACCTATTTACCACCGAGGTTGACAGCTGTAATACACACTCAAAACCAGTGAAATGAACCATGAAATTTAGATAATATTTAGCATATATTAGTACCTAATTATGCTGCCGGAGTTCTCCTGAAATTTAATTTATTTCCACAAGACGATAGAGAATGTTCAGGTCTCGGATTATGAGTAGTTATTTATTGACTTCAAATAATATTGACTTAAAATAAGTAAATTATATAAATGTAAGATTCTGCTAATTTTTTTTCCGAAAACAGAAGACATTTTTAATTTGTGAACTTGAGAATGTACACTATAATCCACTGAAATAAAGCATATAAATGACACATTATCCCAATGAGGCATTTTTAAAACTATTTTCTTTTATTTTGTGTATGTGAATATTTTTGTGTGTGTTTTTTAGCATTGTTAGTATTTTTCGTTATGTATTTATTTGTTAATATACTATGTTTGGTAATTTGGAAGTGAACTGCACCCGAGCTGGAGAATTTTACTCCTTCGGGCGTCAGTCAATAAAAAAAATGTCAAATTAAAAATAGAAAGAAAGAAAGAACAATGGCTTATGTGTACCTATACTATAACAGGATTTTGATCTATGTGCATTAAGCATTAAAAGTTAATTTTTGTACGTTTAACAATGTGTAGAATTTATATAAAAAACTGTGTCTACCTTCACAATATTGTCTCCGGTTATTCGTTTGTCTTTCTAGTTTACCGTCGAGTATGTGTATGCACTGCAAGTAGTAAACTGTAACCTATTGAATTAAGTTTTAACATAAATTTATATGTTCCACATATTCCATAATGTCTACTCCTTTTCTTTAAATGAAACCAAAGAGAAAGCTTTCAAAATTAATATAAACAAGGTTGTTCTAAATAATTAATGAAACAAATTGGACTTTATGACAATTTATGTAAATCGCTTAAAGGCAAACCCCGTAATATATCCACCTAAAGTTATATGTATCGTAGAATGAGTCACTGTAACAAGCTAAGATAGCACAGTTCATTGCATGTGATTATAAGCCGTGACTTCTGCGTTTCATATAATGCGTACACAGAACTATAATTATGGCAAGTCACCCTACCTTCGAATCTTGGAAAGGAAAATCCAGGTCTATACACACGCTCGAGTACACGCAAACTCCACTCTCAGCAAGGGTGCACATTCACCAAAACACACACGTACGTTGAACATTTTGTATACTCATGTTTCAAGAGATGATTATACAACTGCAGAAAAATTACGAAAATAACTTCTCTGACGCGTGATTCAAACCCGGGTCCTCCAGCTGTCTGTGTGCTAGAAAGTGTTTGGGAACAATTAGTAAGTTGCATATGTCTTCTATGATTACTCTTAATGGTTGTCCTCATTGAAAGTATTTTTAAAGCATTTGTAATGATAGTGATAATAATTGAATATGTCAGAATTCAGAACAATAAAACCATAGCCTACCTGAATACAACTTACATTACAAATTTAAGGTGATTTCACAACCCAAAAATTTACACATATTAAGGTCTTGCAGGTAACCAATTAATATGGCATGTTTAAATTTTGAGCATGGAGTAGTTCTAATCGGCAAAGGTAATTTGTTAATAAAAATTAATTCCATTATGAAACATGAATTTTAATTAAGTCTGCACAGAGGCCTATTAAGATTTAATTTACTTTTGTGTGAACTCTATGAAAGTCCGCCCTTTCTTTATAAACTCGCTAATTATTTTTACAAAAATCAGTGTAGTACATAATCTGTATAATTTTAAACTGTAATTATGTTCTTTGACCAAACAATGTGCTTTATATCTATATTATTATTAATTAATTAATTGAACTTTATTCTGTTTGTTTTTAAGCAATAATACTTTTCTTACATGAGCCGAGTATCTCCACGTATGTACTCCACACTTCCGGGAATGGAAAATATAAATTTGAAAATGTCCCTTGAAACACATTTCTTTAATTTTATTTAAATTTCTTTAATTTTACATGATAATTATACCATCTAGATTAGGCTATATCCTAAAAACTCGTACCGGATTCTTAGGTTTTAAACTATTTTTTCTTTTATACCTATATGTTCATTGTCTTGGCAGTCATATAGTATAATCTTATTTAATAAATGGCTAAATAAGCCATTAAAACTAATAATAACTAGAAATATTTATAATCGGAATATAAAGAAATACTGAAAACTAATACCATATGATATAATTATTACTGTTCTACTAGAATTATTGTTTAAATATCTGTCTTTATTATACATCTAGGTAATTTTCCTTACGTTTAGAGGGACTACAGAATTGCATTTTGTAATTTTCTAGTTTTGTTCCCCATTGTTCTGGTAAAATAAATCGTTGTGAACCGAAATGCCCAGTTTCTTTGGAAGAAAATTAAAGACGTTCTTATGAAGCTTGCACTTGCAATATGTTCTCTGTGTTTGCTCCAGCAAGACGCCGAAAGGAAAATATTATAAAAGTTTGTTCATTACTTGAAAAAGTTCTTGCTGAATTAATGTGGAGTTAAAATAGACAGGGGTAATTCTAAAGGTCATTGTGTTCTATAAACTATAAACTGTTGATAATTATGCAAACCGTATTCATATTGTTTTGTGGTTCAGAGCCATAGGAATTGTAAGTAAAAATAAAATTAATTTATACAGTTGTTTAAATATGTTTATTTTACTTAAAGTAAAGTAAAGTGTTCCCTATACAGGCCATGGAGGTCCAGAGGGTTCCACGAGGTTGAGGCTCTCTATGATAGACACTCGGGACATGAAGGTGGTAAGGTTGTCAGCCTTATGCACCGGCCGACTTTACCCACAGGATTGCTCCTGGTACTCATTTCTGTTAGACGCTGAGTCGACCCCAAAGCCATAGTGCCACCAGAAGGAATAGGACAAATGAAAAAAACTCGAACGACCTCATCGGGAATCGAACCCGCGACCTTCTGATTTGTAGTGCAGCGCCTGATTATTGTACTTATTAAAGTGAAAATTAAGACAAAAATATCAGAAACTCATAAAGACTAAAATAAAACTTCTAATATGTTTAAAAAGCTAATTCCGGGTGTATATAAATCTGAAATTCCGGGCCCTACTAATAGGTTAACACTAGGTAAAGAACTCGCACGAAATCTGTGCCGATGAGACCGTTACTCTCTAGAGAGAGAGACATGCTATTGTGCGAGAGAGAGAGAGGTAGCTTGGCCTTTACAAATAGAAAGGGAGGTACTGTTGTGCGAGAGAGATAGTTAGCAGGCCAATCGACGCAGCAGTGCTATGAATTGCATTAATTTGTCAAGCCAAATAAAATATCCTTCAATCTTTCCTCTAAAAGGCTCAGTACTTGATAGTGACTTTATGACACTGTATATTGACCATACATAAGATAGAGATATTTATATTCCTGTTTTTCAAACATATTACTATATCTCTTGACAATACATAAAAATAGTTATTCTTAAATAACCGTATGCCGAACTCAGGTATGGCGTCAGTATGGACAGATGAATGTTCCGGATTAGGTTCCCGTGTCAGACAAGTTTTGCTCCTAATAGACATTTGCTCGCAACATAGACATACACTTGTAGACGTACATACATACGCAAATGGAGCACAAATGGGATTCTAATCATGAATTAAGTTTAGCATAACAATTTAGTCGGTAATTATGACATATCACTCTCGCATGGAATTTGGGAGAGGAAAATAGAGGTCTATACACACACTCGATTACACTCAAACTCAAGTCTCAACAAAGGTAATATATATCTACAAATACCCACAGATTTAAACACACACCTCGTAACGATATCACGTGATTCTAATAATAAACTAATTTCTCCTGATTTCAGTATTCTGCTGGGAAAGACAGAGATAAAATAAGTATCTGTAATACGAATCGAAACTTATTGATTACTGACTGTAGTATACAGTTCTTGGAACGATTTAGTCGTACTGTTTTCCTAGAATTTATTTATGATATGATTCTGTGAAATAGCAAAGTTCTTAAACACAGGTGTGTCGTAAGTCACGTTATAGGCGTCTAGTTCTCTTCAAACACTCATACATACACAGTCTATATATATATATATATATATATATATATATATATATATATATATACAGGGTGTTAATGAAAACACCGAAATATTTTACCTGTGTATAGAAAGACATAGACAAGCAACTTTTATTAGGAGGTTTTTCTTCTATGGATTCAATTTTTCCTGTTACAGCATAAAATCTCCCAGGGCATGGCCGCCACTGACTTCTAACATTAGAAAAAAATTCAAAACAAAGGAAATTTGCTGTTAAGACGGTAGCCAGTAGTTATGAATAAAAAAAAGACTAATGCAGTGGCGACCAATCATGTGATTATTCTGTAAATTTTGCAGATTATGGAAACACTAAATTATGATGTAGCTGTTGAGGAATGATTAAGAATCAGGTTTTAATCGATCACTAAGAAGGCCTGAATTCAATTTAATGAGCATTTTAACCCTATTTCGCTACATTATTGAGTTATGAGCACCAAATTGTAATGACATTAATGCCCTGTAGCATACACATTTTACGTCATAGAGCAAACATCTCCTAATAAAAGTTGCTTGTCTAAGTCCCCTCTATATACAGGTAAAATATTTCGGTGTTATTTATTAACACCCTGTATATGTCACTGTATATAAATGTACATATGAGTCGGATGGCATCATGATGTCAGATTGTAAAATTATGTTTTATTCATTACATCTAAATGATGAATTTCTTGTGGTTAGCCATATAAAGTGGGGCTCCAAGTAGGATGAAATTCTTGATCCATTATGTTACGTTCTCAAATAGTATATTGCGATACAAGTGCCGTAAGGCACGTTTACGGGTCGAGACCCGTAAATGCCTTTACGGCCCGTGTGTTGCATGCTATTTTTTGCACGATGATTATTTATATCAATTTAATTATATTAATTGTGATATTACCTGAAAATATTATGTAAATACATTCTTGAAAATAGATATTTATTTCAGAAAGTGATTCGCATGTGTTTGTTGTTATGGGAACCGAATATTTGTCCTGGGGGCCGTGTCCATAAAGGCTTGTATTATCAAGTGTATCGTAACGAATTATGACGTGGCGCTTGGACCGTAAGTAATTTAACCTCATCGCAACGCCCTTAGCAACACGATTGTGTGGGAATGTCAATTTACGATCCATGTAAACAACTTTCGTAAGTAACACTTACTAGCTAAGGAGTGCAAAAAACTATTAGTCTGCCAGTCATTAAAAATTAATGTAAATAGATATAATGTCGTTGAAAAAATGAAATATCTTCTCTCCCTGAGTTTTATCTCACCCTTTTACGTGCATTTACGCGGACCAAGTTGAGGGAGTTTCTATGGATCACATATATAGATTTTTGACCAGATAAAGACATGGAGGGCCTCCCCGGTTGAGTGAACAGTCCACTGCCGAGGCCACCTCTGGGATAAACAAAGATGCACACTAGTCACACACACATTATGAACAAGGCAAGGATGGATGAAGGTGATAATGACTGCCAGATGATGTCCGGGGACCTGGAGGATGTAAAGTTTTCCGACATCTGCCTCACAGGTGTGGAAAATCTCAGGAAAAAACACACCTAGGAAACTTGTCCCGCCCTGGAATCTAACCCAGACCCATGACGTGAGGATGCGCCCTCCTCACACATCCCCTACGCTATACCAGTGGATTAAAAATTGAAACAATAATAATCATCCCATTCACAGTATTCTCAAAGCGCTGCATGGACAAGAAATATCGTACTTTAATCTATTTCTGAGTGTGCAGGGCGAAGTTACAAATAATTACAATTAACCAGATTCCATTCATACTGTATGCCTTTAATAAGGAATACTTTATATTAGGAATAAAGAGACATTCTTCTGGCCATTTTTTATCAGAAGAGTTTATACAAACTATTCGTGATTGATGCTAATAATGAGAGTACATCAATACAAGTTTTCTCTGATGTTGGAAACTGTTTTAGTATCCCAGGCGTTTGTTTCATACAGATTTCACCATTTATCCTATTTCCTTTTTGCCATCTTGCTTTGATGTTCATAGCGCTATGTTGTTGATAGTACATTTATGATTTATAGACACATAGACGCAAGGCTATTTAAATGATCTCTTTTAAATGCCCTATTAGCTACAATTCAGAGACTTTTTAAGCTATGAAAAGAGAATCGATTTATTAAAAAGAAAACGCCGAGCGAACATTAATGAGCTAATAAACAGTATATAGCTTTAGTTTGTTGGATATTACATCAAACAAAACAATTCAAAATACAGACTCTGTATAAAGTGCACTTGAGAGGAATTCAGTTTTATACACAAAAATGCGTTCTTTATGTTTGTCAGACATCATCAGCCGTACTTAACTAACGTAAACAACAAATGCCAATAGATACATTTTTGTTTGATAACCTCTCCATTCAAATGAATATGTGACTCCACCAGGACTGTATAATTGTTTGGGTATATCTACCAACACAGAGAGTAGGCTATATTGGCAGGCGAGGACAGTTGTATGATGTATGGAATGAATGTACACGACAAAATGGACATGGAGTAGATAAAAGACACACATGTATATGGCCGTGACATAGGAATACATACTTCTCTTGGGTAATAGAGTGAACAATGATACAATATAATGCTTTTGTGCAAGAAAAAAAATAGGACATCGAAATTGTATTTCATGTGACGTAGTCCTTCATATACGGCCCATAGATTTACTTCTCTTCCAAAAAGAAAGCATGCCACATACTGTGAGAATCTTACATCCTTAGATGCACTGGAATCCGATAACCCTTAAAATGACTTCGATAGTGCTAGCATGGTAATAAGTTTGTAAAGACGATGATAATAATGGTAATTTTGTCATCTCCTTCCTCTTAATAATACGACAGTAATTATATGTACGTATTTTTCTTATAACAATTCCCCTGCAATATATATATATATATATATATATATATATATATATATATCAGAAGATTAACACTGCATGTTGGTAGGGTAAATAGGTGTTACGATTTTCTTTTAGCGATGATAACGATAATGGTGAACCTGGTTGTTAAAAAGCGACCTTAAATAAATAAATTTAAAAAAAGGTGTTATTGTGGATGGTGATTGTTATGTTACATGACTGAATTTAATAACCAAATTTTTAAAAATGCAGTAGGCCTATATACAATTTTCATCCTGTACCTCTTTCTTGGTGTTTTCTCTTTCTTAACATGATGTCGATTTTGTCTACTTTAACGATTACTGTACAATGAAAATTGCTTTTTCAAAACTTTATAGTCTTCAATCTTCTTCCCCTCTGTATATGGAATTTATTGCAATAAAATGTGGATGATGTAATATAAAATTCAGAAGGTTCCAACTGCAAGAGGTCCGAGGGCTAATATTTTGTCCAGGAGTTGATTGGCGGGCCTTACAATTTTGGGGTGGTAAAATTAGACAAATTGTAAATAATAAGGAAGAAAAAAGAAAAAAAGTATTTTAAAAAGGAATCCTCAAATAATTTGTTTTGCTTACATCATGTACCACTATTTCGCATAAAAGTTGCATACTTAATCTTGCCCTAAATTTCTAAAACTAAAATTGGAATTACAATTAAAATTTGATGGATGTAATTAAAATTTATTTAAAATAATAAAAATGTGATTGATGTAGAATATATTTTGATAAAAAATGTATATGAAATTAATATTATTTTCAAACTGACTTAGGAGGACGAAAGAAAAGACCTCCTGGTCCAGTAGATATAAACCCCCCGGGGTCGAATTTGTCATGAAAGGCATCCAACGCATAAACAAGGTGCATAACTTACATTCCTTTCAATCAGAACTTTCGCTAAAATTAAACCTTGAACTAGCGGTCGTTTCGGACCAAAATAGTGATTGTATTATTACGCCATTGATCCCATGCACACTAGGTGGAAATTGTATGCTCATATATCAATGATTGTATTCCTAATATTAATAGCAATGTCAGAACAGGTTGTAATACCGGAATAGCATTTGCTACATCATTAAGATTCAAATGCCCATCAACAGATTATGTGAATTTGTCTTGTATTGTACTGATGACCTGAATATTGCTATTGCCAACTGAAGGGGAAGCATGTAATTGTCCTTCAATCATTTGTGAGTGTATTGTTTGACTCTGACATTAATTTGTTTGAAAAGTTAGCGTATGGCAGCAGTGCAAATATCAGTAACATTTTATATCATTCCAATAAAAACACAAACAGAAGGAAAAATTAAGCATAAATATGATTATTCCATTCATATAGGATTGCCACATGTCCTGAAAAAGCGTGGTTTTAATGAATTTTAGCTTCAAGAAAGATGTCCTGCCTGAATTTTTAAATTTGTTACAATGTCCTGAATTTTCTTAGAATTAATGAAAAATAATACATAATGTACCCTTCACAATGAAGAAAGGTATCTGATGTGCTAATGTTAGTTTGTGAACCTACTTTCCAAGTTGCAAGAAAAAAAAAATCATAGATATCAAAGTCTTTGACATAGATATATGCATATGCGTTCATGTACCACAGATTATTGCCTCTGTTGGACATTACTAGATAATATTATAGGAGAAAAATTCCTGTTACACTGGGACTTGAGCCCAGGACCTTCGGCTATTCGTACCAATATTCTTACCAACTGAGCTACGCCAGAGTTATATTCAAAGCGCCAAATAGAACCTGGCTAGAGTTCAATTCACAGCGCCAGATAAAACCTGGATAGAGGTTCTATCAGGCGCTGTGATTTGAACTCTGGCGTAGCTCAGTTGGTAAGAGCATTGGCATGGATAGCCAAAGGTCCTGGGTTCAAGACCCAGTGTCAGAGAAATTTTTCTCCTATAATATTATCAAAGTCTTTGACATTGACACTATTCTTTTGCTTGATGATTGTGTTCATTGTGCACTCCTATTTTCTTGTTCATTTCAACATATGAGACTCAGAATGAGTAAGTGTGGATATCTGCTGTTTCAGAGAGGCTTATATTTTTATTAGATAATCAAGATGGCTTTGAAAAGGTTTTTAAACAGGAATCCAAAAAGTTGTCACGTAAAAGTCCTGATTTTTTTTTTAGGGTAGTATGACAACCTACGATCATATTTGATACTGTCCAATAACGTTTGGCAATGTCTCGGATATGGACTAATCACAGTCGTTTATACTGTAGACTATCATAATATGCTTTCAAGGACCGCAAGGATGCATTTTTATCTGTCAAAGCTCGTTACTGGATACGTCAAGGTATCAATGTGCAGTGACTAATACGTCACTTATCTGTATTACTGCCAGTGAATTAGATTAAAACTCATCAGTTTATACAAAAAACATAACTTATTTGGAAATTGGTTGGTTTAAATGTACACTGATCAAAAAAACAATGTCAATTCAGTACAAGCCAGTACGTGTGTTTTTATTCTGATCTGGTTTTAGCTTACCTTAATTAGGTTAACTGTTTCTGATGCTCGCTGTATTTATAGCATTAGTTAGTATCCAGTAATACATTCGATTGTTCATGCTATTATTATTTGATTTTAAACAACACAAGTAAGAAAGTAATGGTCTTAATAAATGCCATTCCACGAAATTATGACGAAATTACGAATTTCATCACAAAAATTCGTAGTCTCTCGAGAGATTAATTATGACAATATTCTAATCCTCGACATATTACCACTTTTTTTTTAATCGAACCGCTGTTCACACTATTTCACCCATCCCTTTACACCTGTCAATCAGTTAACAACAATTCAGCAACTCGATTAGCAATATACAGAGAGATATTAATGTTATAATTCCAGGAAATAAGTGCCTCTTCCAACTTACACTTTTAACCGACCGTTGTGTGGATTCGACAACAACAGAGAATGTCTTTGGAGTTGCAGTGGGTAGAAGTCTTTGTAATAAAAACTAAACTCCGTAGCGCTACATCCCGGAGGGACTAGGCCAACAAATATACGTATATGTATACGTATAACATATGCGTCATATACCATAAGCAGATGGCAGGATTGGGTTGTGGATTATCCACAATACATAGCTAACCTGTATTTAGAAATCGCAAAGAAAATAAATTCCGCCAGTACTAGAGGACTCCGAAATGTCTACTTCAATAGTGGTAAATAATCAATATAGATTTCGCATTATAGGACATTGCTATCGTTTTCACCATCAGAAGAACAATGTTATGGAAAAAAATCGTAGTGAAAAGGACTTTTGTTCCGATAAGAATACTTGAGAAACTAATCAAATAAACAATTCTCGTTTTAAGCCTCCTGACTGGATTTTAAAGATAGAGGCGGTTGGTTTAATTGTCTTTTACAGAAGATAACCTTTTAAAATACTATAATCATATTGTATTAGTAAATCCTAAATATTCATTATGGACTGCATTATAAAGATACGAACATTATTTTAAAGTCTTCACAGTAAAATGGACACAATGTTCATAAAAATTATGGTAGTCTTTTGTTGGTATCGTATGCTTTATTTAGATAATTTCCTGAATTATTTTCCTAGGAAAACTCTTACATCACACGCTTATGAATGAAAACTCTCACAGTCACTGTTGGAAATTGGTATACTACTTAAATATGAGGAAAGCGTTCCGGGCAGGGACATTTCCAAGGAAGACTTCGTCACCACTGTTTCCTAGAACGTCCTGTTTAAATAAATATACAATACAGGCATGTCGTGAGAGAAATCCTTCATTGGTGGAATTGAAAGTTTCTAAGTATAAGTCCTTAACCTATTTTGTGATATTTTAAAGATAAGAACAGACAACCCATATTTTTCATTTTTACTTTACACAATTTTTATATAATATGAACTCTGTAACCATTATGCGAATTACTATAGTTTGACTAGTATAATATGCTCAGGATTATAGTGCATATAACCGGTTGTTCGTAAAACTTTACTGAGTTTAATGAGTGTTTTGGAGTTTGCAGCACGTGTCCTCACCACTAGAACTTCGGACCTTGCATTATATAGCATATAATGCTTTAGAGAATGTGATAATAAACGCACAAAACCGACTCTGTTTACATTATTACTCTTGAGTGAAAATCGATTAAGCGATTTCTAATATGGTAAGCGAACAACGCACGGAAGTTCATGTGTATATTACTAATAACGTAACAGTATTCCCTACAATCATGAAGGGATGAAAATGTTCAACTATACCCTGATCAAGAATGACTTTAAAGAAACATTACCGTCCATAAAAATATAAATAATTCATAGAGCTGCTGTCACGACAATTTTATTACTGATTCAAAGAAATGGAACAATGTAAGGTTAGCTGGTTTCTCTACATTCAACAAACGAAGTGATTTGAACAAGAACAACAATACTAAGAACTCACATGTATACAATCTTCTGATAGGATATTAATTAAAATGTAATACTGTAATAACTCTTAATGATGTAGTCGATTATCATATTTAACAGGTGACTACAGGTCAATTTGATTACTTTGTCATGCCTAATCTATAGAATAATATGTTTTCTAGCAAAACAAAACTAAATCTCAGAGACAAAGTTCCATAACACGTGGTTTAAGATGACGTTTCCTAGGAAAATATAGTCATATTAAATTATGTATGCTATTTAAATGTAATAATAATAATTTCAGAATTTATAATTATTATAATTATATATTTATTCCTAAAAGGGCTCAAATTGAAATCAGAAATGTCTTTTTCGTAAAAAACCAAACCTGAAAAACGTGGCAATCATAATTTTAATAATAATAATAATTATATTATTAATAATAATAATAATAATAATAATAATAATAATAATAATAATAATAATAATCGTTTTCTTTAAGTTGGTGAAAGTTAAGAACACAAAGTATTTTCTTCCACTTCACAAAAGACTAATACTACATTGAACGATACAAACACAATAAATTGCGTATTTTCCAAACAAACTCCTCCAGAAGAACATAAACCATACACTAACATCTCAGTGTATGTTTATGTGTTACGAGGCATATTTCATATTGTTTTTAACTTTCTGAGTCACAAGTGTAATGGTGTTTTTTTATACAAACTGAACGGACTAAGTTCTATTTGAAACATATGTGCAACTTTTATGTAAATACTGGACTATTATAGTGATATAATGATATACAAATACAACATTCAATAATATAGGCCTACTAATGTCGTGTGTCTGTCTATAGTATAAACCTACGCATCTCATTGAGGGTATAAGGTGGTAATGAAACCCAATACTACTCATATTAATATGACACTCACTGGACTAAAATTTATTAACAATCACATAACTTCGTTTGCTCAAATAAAAGTTTGCCTCTTAGTAATAATTATAATACACTATGTATGACAATCTCCCCTATAAATTGGTTGTACAAATTAAAGAAAAGATAACTATGGTATCGCATCCCAGAAGGATACATAACCCAAATAAAATCTGATTAATGCACTCAGGTTACTCTTTAATCTAAACATGGCTAATACATCTTTATCACTTCACAATGTGATATAGAATAAGAAGCCATATTGCAAAGAGCACGTATTCAATTGTTTGAACCTGACGCAAAGCTTTTGTTCACCAGGCAAACAGTGGGTGGGCTTATAACTAACTATTCTTCAAAGATTTTTTCTCGAAAAAGTTATTGAATTAAAAGTTTTAGCTACTGCAATAAGCACCCCATCTACGAAATATAAAAAAAAAGTTAAGTTTTCGAGAAATCCGCGAAAAAATAAAAAAAAGAGAAAGTCTTCGCCAATCTTCATGCCATATCCTCAGAAGATACCTAACACAAATACAGAATTTTGTTTTCAAAATTTTTCGTTCTGGAGCTAGGCTGTTCACAGACACACACACACACACACAGAGTCACATACTCAAAAACACACCCAGACACACACGGACATGTTTCTGAAAATAGTATTTTTGGATTCAGTGGATCTCGAAACGTGTATTGGTATTAAAAACTCAACTTCGAAGTTCGAATTTGGGGGTCGAAAACACTACTTCCCCTACCTATAATACCTATGGTACAGGCAGAGAAAGTAAACATTCTGGCACTGCATTAATACAAGGCTGAGTATACAGTAACTCATTATCCTGCACTTCTGAATACAGTATTTCTTTCAACTCATAGAGGCCATGAAACAAATGCTAGCAAACATAGAAAAACTATTCCTTTGATGTGTGTTGCTTGCATTAAATTCTCGTTCCTTTGTATATAGAAGCATTTGGTGCACGCAACTGAAGCGTTGTTACATTTGCTTCGCAGAAATAAAACTTATGTAAAACACCACAAGTCCAGACTGGCTTATGTGGGACTCCCAAGCCAGGATGTATGTCCCTAGCAGAAGATTATTATTCTTTATACAGTTGCTTTTACAGAAGCGTCATTCATTAACGTTGTCAGAGGATACATAAAAAAGGAAATACACATTTCTTTCTCGTGGTTTTCTGTTATCTCCCTGCTGTATCAGTATAGCAACAGAAACATCATTTATTTGTTATTTTTCCTCTTCTTTCTAGCGCGGACCACAGAACATTCCGGGAGAGGTTGAAATACAGAATATGAAATTGTGTTACTATTATTTTCCTGCGAAGGATGCGGTGACATGTAGACCCATCGACAAGAGTTACGAGGAAGAAACTAAACTGTATTATTAATGCACCTTGGAGGGCAGAAGTTCGTGTCTAATGAAGATATCCAATTGGCGGTGCACGAGTGGCTACAGCGTCAGCCAAAATATTTTTTCTCACGCGGTATCGAAGCATTTCCTATTCGATGGCTTAAGTGCGTTGAACTAGGAGGGGACTAAGTAGAAAAATAATGTACAATCAAACATTCTTTCTGCAGTAAAATAGTGGGAAAAATTAATTGCTGTATTCATTTCATTCTCCCTCGTACTTGGAATAAGGCAGCAATCCGGCAACGCGATTTGCATACATTCGGGAGGTCCAAGAAGCTCGATCCCGATTCTGTCAATCAGATTTACGATTTCATTAGTTTTTTCGCTGTATTGAGGCTTACTGATACACTTCCACCCTTCATCTAGTAATTTATTATTGTGTATGTATATATATATTTATTTATTTCTTTTCCTTACATCATACATATTAACTCATCTAGTAATTTATTATTGTATATATATAATATATGTAGTATATATTTATTTTCCTTTTGACATCATACATATTAACTGAATAAATAATTGCTCCAACTAAACGTTTAGAATTCGTAGATCAAGAAAGTATATCATAAATGGGAGTGCAAATTAAACCAAGTCAATATAATAATGTTTATCTGTTATATTTTCTGGATGTCTTCTTGACTGATAGGCCTACTCAGTTTAAATAATTGTGATTCTGTGTGACAAAGCTGCGATTAATTATTATGGAAAATAAACACAGCCTACAATTCCGGCATTTGCCTTTGCGAATGAGAATACCATGAAAAACCCCAGACAAATTGACCGGTCATTAGGTTTCAGATTTGAGCGCGGGATCTCCTATCTCTGCTATCTCGCTCGGATTAATTTTAGCCTTTGAATTATGACATAGAACAATAATTAATCGTAGTTTTCTTGTTATTATGGGGGTACTAAAGAATCTTCTCTATCTTTACCTGTGTTTCACCTATCCATTTTAGGGATATTAAAGCGACCCAAAAGCCGTCCGGGCCCTACAGGTCCGCGACCTGTCGGGAGAGGGATTATTTTTGGATCACATAATAGTTTGCCGGGGCCACCTCCGAGACAACACGAACACCTGAGACGAGACACACCATTCACACACACACTCATTCCTAACAAGGCGAGGATGGCATGAAGATGATAATAACGGCCAGATGATATCCGGGAACCACAAGGGCCTAAAGTTACCCGACATTTGTCTCACAGGTGAGGAAAAACCCCTGGGAAAACCCCATCTAGGTAACTTGTCCCGACCAGGATTTGAGCCCGGGCCCGCTGCGTGAGATAAGCGAACGCTTCCCCTACGCCACAGCGGTGGACTTATTACAGAATAGCATTATTAAAATTTTAATTGACTTCATTAATAATCCAAGCTACACTGTCATAATGATTCCCAGAAGTTCAACTCCATGCAATGGAAACGTAAGGTCATACCTTTAAGCATGTGAGATTTCGCTTCCCATTATATCTTCTCTAGATTCACCTCTTACCTGAAATGGAAGAAAAAAATGTGTTATTAACATAATTAACGTAGGAAAACTTTGAGCATTTGGTAAATTAAATAAAAGATTACGGAGGGATTTTACTGCTTCGAATAGCTTATCTAAAAATGAATTATACCAAAATTGTAACTGGGCCACTAGCAATAATCGAAATTACAGCAGCAACTCACCATCAGTTCATGAGTTTTACTAAATAGCATTATATATATATCATATGTTCCTAAATAGCATTATACTTGCCAACAGCTGTGAGATGCAATTGGAGTAAACAATAAATTAATTAAAATTGAATCATATACAATTATTACAAATCCACAAAGGCACTCCATTAACTCGCCAAGAAAAATCTTTTACAAAAATTAGAACACTTGAACAACATAAACCACATTTTTTCTTTTAAATAATCAATATTTAAGTTATATTTACTACTTTCCCGGCCGCAAGCACTTCATTATTCAAGTGTTTCATTTAAGCTAGATATCATTGTAATATTATGTTGTAAGATTTTGTTCCAATTTGATTAATTTGTTCAATAAATAAGTAAATCATCAGGACGCCAAATTACAGTTTAGAAATTGCATGGTACAAAGCTTTAAATGTGCAATATGTTGTCTTCCAAATTCCTTTTATAGGCCTACCCATATTTATCCACGGTTGTCGGCATGCTGACCACATGCCCGAATCCTGAGAACTGCCCATGGGTGATGACGCAGTGGTCGGATGGTAGGCCTAGTCCCTTCATTGATGCAGAGCCACGAAGATTTTGTTTAGCTATATTTATAAATAAGAATTTTCATATATATATATAGACTATATATTTTAAAGATATTATATGACTCCATGAAAAGAAGTTAGGCTTCGCAGAACATCTTTCCTAGCTTGGTATTAGCTTCATTCGAAATTCATGAGTTCATGTTTAAAGTGCCAAAACTATAATATAACAACACTAGGTTGTCCCTGATTCGGCTTGTAACAGTGATACGCGAATGGATAATTTAACGCTCTTTCTTTAAACCAAGTTACGCTCTTTTGGATTACGCCCCTTAGTTGAATTGGTTTGGTTTATAAGAATGTGAAAGTAATTTCTCAAACAAGGGATTCCAGGTTTCAATTTGATACTAACAAATCCCAGAGGTTTCAAATAGTGCATAGGAAAATACGGTATGGTATTTTAACAAAGAATTTTTTTTTGTTTGACCATAAAACAATGCGCTTACTATGCGTGACATAACGGTATCATAAAGATATCCATTTCTAAAGAGATTTTCATTACAACACAGGTGTGGCATCGATTATTATCGTAACACGGAACGATCTCAAAACCTTGAGAGCAGCAAAATCAAATTGCGAAATAAACAGCTTATATTTAAAGTAAAATCAATTCTGTTCGTGTTAATTTTAATATTATACAAATTAAATGAATTCATTTCGTCATGTAAAAATCCGTTCTTTTCAAGCAAACGTCCAAGAACAAGCTGTCATCTATCGCAGAAGAGAAGAACTAAGACAACTTGCTAATAGGTGATTGCCGTGTCAGCCGATATCTGTTTTTTTTTTTAATGAATCCAAAATCTCAAACTCTAAAATCTCAAGAATAGTTGGATGCAACTAGCCTAAAATGGTAATTAAGATGCTCATATGAGCCTACTGAGGACATAGTTTTTACATTCATTTTCCAGACTTGATTTATTTCCGTTACATCCATTTCCATTATGCGGAATTAGCAAGTGATCCCCCATGAGACCGATTTGAAAGACGTTCACAAGATAAAAAATTACCTGAGGTAATAGAGATTAAACCCGGACCACCAGGTCCTTAGTTACCAATGCTATTCAATGGAATGATGATGATGAATGAAGACGGTCTTATTTACATCTAATTTATTGGAATTTGGTTATATGTTTTGCATAATGAAGAATACTCTTATAATTATTGTAGTATTTTGCCGTTTATAAGAGTAATATTACAAAAATCGTTTGCTTTATTATTTGATTGTTCAAGTAGCATATTTGGTCTCGATACAAACAGGTATTATGTCATATAGTTTTTAAGATTATGTTAACAGTGTTTGGTGTAAAAAGGGGATTATATTTACGATTTTTTTTTAAATTTTGAACGTAATAAGATATGAATTTGAGAAGAATACATTCTGTAACACAATCTAGCTTTCTAATACTTTTCATGAATGGGTTTACAATAATTAATCTGGATGTTTTCTTACGTTTAATTTATGGCACTGTTATCTTAATATTTTAAATTCCGCTGTTGTAGATAGAAAGAAAATACGGCTGCATTATGGCTTAAATGAGCGTAGTGACGGAGCAGTATCGATGCGTATGTGTATGGAACAAACTTGTTTGATATATCAACTTAGACATAAGACTGTTTGCTTAAACAAGGATTCCATCCTTAATGTATTATCCTTTAAGATAGTATTTCATAGGGAAAGCGTAGAGGGAATTATCTGGAGGGATAGGCAAGCTAATGAACACGGTTTTTGAGTTATGCAGTTCTTGACTATAGGTCTACAAGACTAAGTAATTGTAGTTTTAAAACTGTTCTGACGTACGGTATTTTACTTCAACAACAAAATTCTATGCAAACATCAGATAACCTTATGCTTAATAAGCCGTCGCTGGGGCTCATGCGGTGACTAAATACAGGTCACAGTAATAATTAACTCGTAACAACTGCACTACGCCGACTCATACTGAACTACACCGCATCACGGTCAACGCAATACTGCAGAGCAGAGCAAAGCAAACGTCAGTAGCATGATAACCATGTTGAAAGTGATGTTGGTATCTAAAAATATTATACGTCAACGTCGATAACGTTCGGTTTGGCCTTCAATGACAGATTTTAATACCGAAGGCCTATCTTGAATGAGTAATTTAAAATTTCCCATGTGCTTTTTTGCTATCACAGTGTATTTTTAAACAGTCAAGTTCTACGTGTATGTATATCTCTTGTGAGCAATTTGCAAAATGCAGTGTTATTTCCTATTATACCTGAATCTTTCTAAGTTCCATCTGAAGAGAACGCTTCGCGCTCTCAATTTTCAACATGTTTCTCAGTTCTCTGAATTCCAAAATAGAATTAACACTAATATGAATCCTGAAATAATTAAATGAAAGAAGTAGGAAATAATGGATTCTTTACTTACAGGATTAAAGTATAGTATGTATGGACCCAAGGCAAGCAGCAACGAGTTAGTAATGAAATTTCTTATAAAACATACTGCACACTCTTACACCAAGAGCCATGGCGTCATTTATATTCCGTGCATTGCAACCTTCATCTCGTTACTTTGTGACCCAACGCCGAACCCAGTTTATTGCTATTCTATTCATATGACGCCCTTTTTATATTGACTAATAAGGTTACAGCAATGCCTCGGATATCAACCAATCACAGTAATTTATCTTGTAATATGCTTGCAAGGATCAAAAGGATGCGATATTGTCTGATAAAATATCAGCTTATTACTGGAAAAGTAAGGCGTCAACGTGCAATGATTAATACGTCATATGTTGTCAGTGAACAGAATAAAACACATTGTGAACAACATAACTTGTATTGATTAAACGCACAATTTCGATTCGGTGCAAGTCAGTTCGTGTTTTTAATCTGTTTTGATGTTACCTCATTTGAATTGGGATTTTAAGTCCTTTGCATAGGCACTAATGGTAGCATTGGTTAGAAAGAGATTACTCATCTTATTTATCGATTGTTCATTAATGTAGTATGTCGTGATCTCACAGCTGAAAAATATGGATTTGAAAGTAATTATTATTTATGTAATCCGCAAGGATCGAAAGAATTCGATGTAGTCTGATAAAACATCAGCTTATTACTGGAAAAGTAAGACATCAACATGCAATGATTAATACGTCACCTATTGTCAGTGAACAGAATAAAAACACATTGTGAAAAACATAACATGTTTGTAAATTGAAATAATATAAATGTGTATTGTTTAAAAACACAATTTCGATTCGGTGCAAGCCAGTTCGTGTGTTTCTATTCTGTTTTGATGTTAGCTCATTTGAATTGGGTTTTAAGTCCTTTGCATAGGCACTAATGGTAGCATTGGTTAGAAAGTGATTACTCATCTTATTCATAGATTGTTCATTAATGTAGTATGTCGTGATCTCACAGCTGAAAAATATGGATTTGATTTTAAAGAACACGAGTAAGAAAGTAATTATTATTTATGTAATCCGTTATATTTTATTCATGGAATAGTCTTAATAAATCCTACTCAATAAACTCTAACCTCTCGTGGGATTACCTATGATAAAACTAAATGCTGCTATATTGTATCATTTATTTTAGTCCAGTGTTTATTACTTTTGTATGTAGGATTAATCAATGATACCTTGTCGCAATGTACTGACATGAATGATACTAGGATATACGTTGGCTAGTGTTATTCTTTATTAAGTTATGTTCTAATAATTAACACTGTTCCTGACCATATAGCGAAACTAAATGTAGAAAGAACAATGTACTAGAAAGAAGGAAATAATGGGGACCAGAAAGGAAATACATTAGCCATCAGATAGAGATTTTCTATCTGAGGAAGAACATTAAGTTTTATTTTTCAGTTGAATGCCACCGTTTTAGTAGAATGCTAAGTAAAATTGGGACTGCTATAATTACGGGTACAATACTCCAGCTCTGTTCTGAGAAATATAAAACAGTAATTGTCTGCGCATAATTGCACAATTAGGATGTCTATTAATATCTCCATCATTTAGCTACGATGAGTAGCCAGCACGAATGTTCATAACGGAAATGCGGTTCTAAATTTTGTGCTTGCAATATTGAGTGGACATTCTGAATTCAGTACGAACTGAGAATTCACCATTAAATCATTCAATACTTTCAATCATTCTACTATTTACTTGTATTTTGCACTATTCGTAATGCGTATTTTGACGAAGCAATGCTTTATTAACCCCACGTCAGTCAGATAGCTATGCTGCTGTCACCATAAAATTAACTGAACGTTATTTTGAACTGACCAATATTTCTCCTATGTTTGTGTAGATTGTTGATTAATTTATAGAAGTGTGACCCCTTGGCTGTTCTATTTTTGTACTTTTAGTGAAAATCATAGCTAAAGACAGGATTACCATGCAAATTCATGTTATTGTATAACCTTGTTACAGTTCTAAAACAGGAAATTTATTAAATTTTCAGGAAAGCAGGAAATTTATTAAATTTTCATTAGAATCTTTCTTCAAAATGGAGATTGCCGGGTATGCTAATATACCCCACACTTTTCCGTGCATATTTGCACGTTTTGGCCTTTTTGGGATAAATTCACGCATAATGCATGTTGTTTGTTTTACGTTTAATAAATCGTATTTTGAAGTGTATCTTGTCCATTTTTTCTGAGCGCACATTTTGTAATAAATGGTATAATGTAGAATTTTGGTAGACGTTGCCTAGACTTTGGTTTTTCTGAACTTACAATATCTAAATCTACTACAGAAAATACTTTACGTTTGCAAGTTGCTCTTAAGAATAGGAATGTACAATGACTCGGACAAACTTATCTAAATTTCAACCGGAATAAGTAATTTGGAGGCTACAGGTCTATCATTGGTCGATTCCCAAGGGATTATTGAAGACCGATAAGAATTCTTTCACACTGGCTCTGTGTAGGCTAAGTTGGAAAGGAGATGTCAGACTGAAAAATTCAATGCCATAGCCTATGGCCTTATGGCACTGGTTTATTGAAGGCGTTCACAAGTCTCTAGGATTTCCATAGTAGAATGTGGCTATGGCAAATAATGTAAATCTGATTATGGATTTATGTGTCACTTAAAAATGTAATTTGCGGTGAAAATGTTGAACACAAATAATTTCACCTCACTTTGTCTTAAATGTCATCATTTAAGTTTGAACCTGTAATTTTTTTGGACATACAAAGGTAATTTTCAGTGTACAAAAACATTTTGACAAATAAACGACTGAATTTGTTTACAGAAAGTTTGGAAAGACTGTTAGTAAAGTACATTGTACCATTCTAAAATAAAACGCATGTTTACATTCTTAAAGTGCATATTTGTACGGTTCTTTCCCTTCTTTGTGAATATTTGGTCATGTGACTGTCCATGGAATAATGCAATGTATACAATGAGACACTTCTATAACTGAACTTACTTCATATAACGCTAAATAGGCTTGGATACTGTATTATTCGTCCTGAACTTTCTTCCCACTACGTTAAGTAGGTCTGAGCACTATATTATTCCTCCTATTTCGGATCACATGAAAAATACTTTCATTGAATTTCTTTCCATATTTTATCATTCCGCAGGAAAATACTAAATCCTTAAAGTATTAAAAGCAAATGCACTTGAAGTAAACTAAATAAAGAGTCATATTACAGTCAGAAAAAGAAACTGAAATCCACGAAAAGAAAGCCCCTTTATCTGGCTATGTTTTTGGTGGGAGAACCTTTCGAAGCTTAGTATTGACACGTCTGAAGAAAAGGATTTCGTCCTGAGGTAGAATAGGATTAGGTAGTAGGAAAAGGGCTCTAGAATTATATGAGTTTTTGGAGACGATCACGTGACCAAAGAGGGCTGAGGGGGCTGAGCCGAACAGAAAAACGTCCACCTTAAATATTTCATGCTTAAAGCAAACAAACACTACACAATCTGTGTAACAGTGCACCATTTCTCTTAGATGAACACAATGACATGTTTGCTCTTACTGTAAAGAAATGTAAGAAATATAGAAAATAATGTATACAGCTCGTTCAAAACAACGTTTATATTATGTAAGCGTAATACGTGATAATTAGGACATGTCACTGGTAGGCCCATTTAGCATCAGAATGCAATAATCTTTATGTAAGTTCATGATTTTATAGTTAATAAATCATAAATCCAGAAGGTGAAGAAGCTTTGTCGTCTTTTAGTATTTGTCGTCATTTATCTTGTAAGCTTTTATTATTAAATAATAATTTAATTTTAAAAACGAGTCCACATACGAAGTATTGAAGTATTTGAGCTTCGAGTTATGTATTATAAAACGTTGTATAGTATTTTAGTAGGCCTATTTCACCATCTCTTTGACCTAATCCTTCTGCTGGCACTATGGCCCTGGTGAAGACAGAAATTAATAAAAGTAGCAATCCTAGAGGTAAAGTTGCATAAGGCTCATAACCTTTGATTGATTGATTGATTGATTGTTTATTGCCACAAACATTACAAAAATGTACAGGCTATTGTCTCATAAATAAAATGCATAGTATACACATATAGAATCATAAAAGTGTTATACATATTAAAATAATAATAATTAAAATAAAATTGACAAGATAGTTAAAATCAATCTTGTACACAAAAAAATTTAAAAAATTAAAAATTAATACATCTGGCAGATTATATTTTACTGTCAAAAAATTCCCTAATACTATAAAAAGGTGTTACAACTAACACGGAGAACAGTTTTGCTTTGAATTTGTTTCTTGGTAGGCATGTTAAATTCTCTGGAAGATGGTTGAACAACTTCGAACCAATCACAACATGGCTATTTTGAGTTTTTTTAGTCTAACTCGAGGCACATGAATCTTATTACAAGACCTTATATTATGAGTGTGAATATCATTATTAGATTCCATTTCCCTCTCTTTGGTATACACACACTGCATATAAATATAGGCCTATAGATTTACCACCTTCATGTTCCGGATGTCTAGAAATCTGAGAGTCTCTATCTCCTGGAACCTTAAGGGTCTTCGCGAAATGTATAGGGGTCGCTTTATTATCTCTATTGTCTAGTTACATTAATGCATATGGAGTAATTAAGTTATAATAGCTGAGGAAATAATGTTTCACACCTCAGGCACACTCTGCTATGATGCATTACAGCATAGTTTACTCAGTTAGATAATAATGAAAAGATTCAAATAGGTTTCAAATAAAATAACTAACATACATTTTCGGTTACCTTATTTGGGCTACTAGTATAATCAAACCGAAGTTGAATATTACAAGCACTAAACTATCCAGTATTTCTATTTATATAAACTATAATACTCTGATTTCCAACTATACCGAAAATACTTCTTTGATATCACACATGGCCAAATTTCAAGCCTGGATACAGCTTATTTGAGGTTTCGGAGATTTATCAAAATAGTTCGGCCTTTAGTTCCGAGATAAAAAAAAAGGATACGTTGGCCAGGGACATAGTGGTTGAAAGAGTCAATCGACCGCTAGCTTAGTCCAGGCAAAATATCAACTCCATCAGCAATTTCTTCAATCATGTGCAAAATTCTTACTTTTCTGTCTGACCTCACATTCTTCATCTTTCACTTTTCAGTAGTAACAAAATTTTGGATCGCTGAGTTTTGTAAGTGACTGTACGGAGATGATTTATAATCGATATAAGTATATAGGAGTTCTCGATATGGAAATTGGTAACATTCTAAACTCCCTCTAGCTTGAGTTGAGAGTAGGCAAAGTATTGATCTGAGTTGATATTAAGTTACCTGAGTGTTAGGAACACGTGGCTAAGATACAAGTCACGCACAATCTTTAGACACGTGCTTCCAAATTGCACTAAATGGTTAAATTTTGTCAGCTTGGCCCTTTCCGTAAGATTAACTGGAGAATTCACGGCTGTGGTAATCAAAATATGATAATCTTGAGGATATCGCTCTAGCAACATAGAGCATACACCATTCCTGCACAAGAGGTATGCCTAATATCTTTGGTCTGTAATAAGAATGGTTTATGTATGGGGGTGTTCAATTCCTTAGATTAGCCCGTAAGGATTATTCAATAGGGGCAAAATTCCTATTTAAAACGTACCTCCCTGTAGAAAGTTCGATGGGTAAATTTCGGGTTGGTAGGGGTTATGCACCACTGGTTAGATATTTATCTTGTCTGTGTAATGGCATACACATCCCATCGATTCGTACTTCACAATGTTATTTCTTACAATAACTGTGATCGAAAGACCATATTTTCAGTAAGTCTAATATTAAATTAAATTAATTTATTTCACAGTCCTGAAGAGAGTTTATATGAGAAATTGTGCATAAGTCACGGCAACTATTTTTTTTTTTAAGTAAGGCGATGGTTACCATGAGATGTCATATGTCACGGGAGAGTGTGATGCCTCTAGTACATGGACGCATCATTAAATCATAAAATAATTTTGGCAGCAACGTGATAAACGGTTATATGAGTATAGGCGAGAGTAATTTAGTTGAGTCAATAGCCGTGCAGATTGGATATGACAAGATGTGAACAGTATTCTTACATCCAAGTAGTCACTTTCCGAGGAATAAATGCCAAAAAATACCACAAGGAGCTGACAGAAGCTTTAGGGAATAATGTCCACCCGTACCGAACTTTAAGAGATCATGGAGTGGGTAAGTGTGATCTCATGCTTCCAACAACCGCAATACATTAGAGTGGCACGATGCAGTCGCATATGGATGTTTATGGATGTCTGTTTCCTTCATCATCCTCCATCTAGTAACCATAATTTGCTTTAGGCCTATATATGCATTCCATAACCTTCCATTTCATTTGTGTACTTCACAATTTTAAATGGTTCCACATTTTCAAAAGAAAAATAGTTTTCATTACTTATTCTCCATTTCTCTTAGATGTACGCTGAGAATTCTATAGATTTTATCTTTAGTGGCAATGATATGCAAAGAAATCTTCTCTTTACTAACAGCATGAAGGGATACGCTTTCAATTATTCTCAGTTTATACCATGAAAGACTATTCTGAAAAATATATTTCTCTCAGAAAAACCACATAATTACTATCGGATTTTTAATGTCTTAATTTCAAACTGTATTTTTTGGGTGTTTCAAAAAATGTGAAATGTGACAATAACTCCACTGTTCGTAGATACAAATACAAAACCAATTATGTAAATTAAATAAAGCAAGAGTATTGAGTGTGCAAATAATCAAAATGTCGATACACAGCCGATAACGTGGAACAATGGTGGCACTAACCGTGCGAAGCATTTCAATTCTTTAACTGTTCTCCGTAAAAAGAAGCTCATGTGTGTGAGGTCCGGTGACGTGCAGGGTAAGCTACTCAAAGAACCTCTACGCTCAATCCATTTCTTCGGTAGAGTTGCACACAAGTACACTCTGACTTCCTAATGACTGTTGGGAGGTGCTCCATCTTGCTGAAAGTAAATCTCTTCGTCAAACATTTCGTCAAGTTACGATTAGTGAAAGAGTACATTTTTTTATATTGTCTAAGGTTATTAAAAAATGCGGCAAATATTAGATGAAATTACGATTGAGTAGAAAATTTTACAAAAGATTAGGGAAAGATCTAAAAATGAAATTAGTTATATTCTATATCATATATTCCGGGCCCAAAGGATGTGCAAGCAAAATATAGTTCCCACTAGTGAACACTAGCCTCTATACATCAATTCCGACTCCAACCTGCAAGTGGTGGACCTGTTAAGCCGAGTAACCCAGCTCAAGGTTGAGGTATCCAATCCCTTCGGCGAGCTGGATCGGTGAGCTGATGGAGCGGGGGTCCTGCATTGGGATTAAGATGTCCTTGCTCGGGGTAACAGGAGTAAAGTCCTTAACGGTTCTAAGAAATAGTTCTTGGAAGCGGTAGAGGCATCCTTCTCTGTTGGGGAAGATACACAGAGGAGTAAAGATCTCTTGCTTTGAGATGGCAGCCCCATCAGAGGTTTCACTCTACGAGAGGCTGGAAACCTTTCTAGGGGAAATATTGTTTCTCAGATTCTCTAAAGTATTGAACGGACTGATAAGGAACCATAACGAAAGCCGCATATATTTACAATCCACGAGGAAAGAGATCTCTTGGCAGACCCAGGAAACGAAGGTGGGATCAAGTTTTTGGAGATGAAACAGGCCAACAGGTCTAACCCATAAAGAAGAAGAAGAAGAAGAAGATGATGATGATTATATATTATATTTATATTACTACTCGCGAAAAGCAAATAGAGTATTGATTTGCGCTTCTCAGCGTTCCCATCTAAATTACATCCCGACACTGCAAACTGTTCGTCAATAACTGAACTCAAAATGTACGGCTATATTGACCATGAGTCAACTTCAGAGAGCAGATATCAAAGTAGCGATGTTATTAGCTTTACGGTCAACTTTCAGCTCTAAATCGATTACGTACAGTGTTTACAGCTACTCCTCTAGAATAACACTCAAGCTTTCTACCAAAAATCAGATTTGTGAGGAATAATATAGACGTACTTCATCTATGCAAGTTGCAAAATTGTTTTCTTGACTAGAATATAATTACAGGACTTTTTCTTGACCATGATGCCTTTTCTTCCATTTCACCAGGGTAATTGCATACAGCAATAGCTTAAAATTTAAAGGAATGGATGTATAGAAACGAAGTGATTAAAATACAAAATTAGGAATACAAATTTAAAATATAAAAAAAACAATCATAATCTATAAAACAATACCAGACCTAATAACATCTTCAGTCTAACTTTTCCTACCTATGCCATCTCTGATCATGTGTAAAATCGGGTTGGTGTTCTACAGTTCCTGCTATTCTCTGGTAAGGCATTCCTGGATCGAGACGCAGACGTAACAAAACTTGAATTAGGACGAGATCAAAATTCAGCTCTCAGTGAACGGGTACCTAATATCCTCCTGAAGATAAATAGTAAAAATCTTTCAAAAATATGCAATTTGAGGAGTTGAGAATAATGTTCATAACAGTAAAGGAACATGTCAATATTTATTTATCCTAAGATAGGATAGAATTTAAAGAAATACGGCGATATGATCAGTTATACAATTGTTTCAGATATAACGAGCACAAATTTATGATTTCGTCGTAGACGATTGAAATGCAACAACAAGCTTGCTAACAAGGATTTCTTATAGTTTGAAGGGGAGGAATTTATAACTCCGAGTAAAATATAGAGGAACCCTCTAGGCATGTATGCATCAGCACTTTCCAATTAAGAATTTTGTTCATTACTATAGGCCTAGCAAGATTTTTTACTTTTAAGCCTATTGGAATTGTTATGTATTTACCGTTAGGTAAATCTACATATCGAAATGTTCAATGGTATCCAATGACGCGTTTTTATGCATTCAGAGTTAGGTCAAATTTTCCTATCAAAGTAATAATGTTGCTTTCGAATGGATCCTATTGTCTGAGGAATTAATGTACAACTGAAAGTCGCTAGCACACAAATAGTGTCTACAATGTATAAAGAATGCAGATATGTTACGTACTATGTAAATAGGGGGCAGCGACGGCACTAGTATAGACCATTGGGACACTCCTCACAGGACGAGCAGACAGTTTGAGGTTTATTTTAAAGTAGATACAAAGTACTGGCTTTCGCTGTAAAAAAAAAAGTGACGCAAAATAGAAGAGAGTAACTCTTCAGCATGTGTATTAGGAATTCGATATTCACTGAGTCAAACGCTTTGTTAATACATTAGTAGCAGTACAGTAAATAAGGGCTGTCATCTAAAACTTGTGTGTCTTCGCTCGCGTTAAGCTGAGCAGATCCGGGGCTGTGGACGATACAAAAATCCGATTAACGTATGTGAAGTAGATTTTTTTTTAGTTAGATATCGGTTAGTTGCTAATGTAACATTCTTTCTATGATTTTAGAAATAGAGCAGACAGATAGAGCTAGATCTATAGTCGTAGTCGTCTTAATGGTGAATTCACTTTATATGAAAAGTGACTTCATTTCTCCAATTAATATGTCGAAATGATGTAAACCATTAAAAATATCGAGTCTTGGACTCGCATTCGGGAGGTCCAGGTTCACAGGGTCGACCAATAAGACATGGGTTTTTTCATGGTTTCCCCAGTCGTAAAGCAAATGCCGACTTGGATATTTACACACCACGAATCATCCTCACCATTTCATCTTGTGTCATATCCATTTAAATTAATATCAGTTGAAATTTACTCCACAGAAAAATACACCAATAATAGAAACAACTGAAAATCAATAGTTCCATGGCCTAGCCTACTTCATAGACACAGGTCCTAACTCCTGATATGACCTCACAGCTAAAAGGAGTATAATCACAGATGAATTAAAAAAAAACATGAATCATTATTAGTAGTGTAATGTCTCCTTTCCACAAGTGCTAATAATACAGATGTTGTATGCACCTGTTGCCTTCGATTTTATTCGTAGTAATGATCATCTAATGTTGGGTGTAACGTGGTAAAGTTGAATTTGTCTCGGCTTGGAGGTGGTATATGTGAATTTCTTTAATAACATTCATCGCAAATTTTCGGTCTGTATGTGTTTTAAGGTTCCAATAAAGTTTTCATTCACTCTGTCTACAAGAATAATTAAAGATTGCATCTAAGTAATTATTAACATAATTTATATTTATATGATATAATGCTATGTCTCGCTTATTTATTACTAAGTAGATTATTTGGTAATATTTGAACGTATCCACCTCAGGTTAGTGGAAGAGAAGGCCTTAAGGCCTTAACTGCACCACAAATAAGAATAAATAAGTAAATAATTTAATATAAAAAAGCACAATAACATCGAGAATGTTGTGTAAATTTTTGAAAACAAATATTTGTACATATATTTTGTAAAGTTTTGAAGTGAGTTACATTTCTTTCACTACAAATTTTTTTAGAATTGAGTATATTTTCGAGAAAACTTTTTTATACTGAGAAACGAGAACCCTCCATAGTTTGAAAAATTACTAGAAAAAAGTTTGTTTTATGTACCTAAAAATTCAAGCAATGAGGAACGTAATTTCCCTGTCTGATGTTTCTGTGAGATCAACTGAAAACTGTATGACGGTTTGGAATAAATGGTATTATAATTGTGAGGTTTTACCACTGAAATTCGTAAATACACAAAGGAATAAAGAATAATTATTTTAACATCCTGAGAATTTGTAGCTGGATAGTCGCGTGTTTGGCTAGGGATTAGGGAGGATAACGGATATATTAATGAAATTTCCGCTGCTGAACAAAAGGGAAAATATTGATTTTTACAAAAGTTTTAATAACATTGTTAAATGTAAATATTGCTATAAAAGATCTGAATGGAATAGCCGTAAGGCTTGCGAATAATTTGTAAAGACCGTGGGCCACTTAAGCTTATGGAGGATTCATTAGATAAAGTTCTTAACTTCAGTTGGAACAGTCGTATCAATAATCGAGACGCGTTCCTTTCTCTTCTTCAATACAATGTAGTCTGTTCTATTAAGCAGCAATAGTAGATTAGGGAGAACTGTTCTATTCCAATGCAATCCCTCTTTTCCTATCTCCAGTACACTATCTGATGCTTGGAATAGTTTATAACTCTGCCTTCTGTTATAACTAAAACTTTACATTTTCTTAGGTAACTCTTGGTGTGAAATCTCGGTCTTTGAATCATCTCGTCGCTTGTATTCAGTTCCCGACAGATATGTAGAACTTTAGATCAAGCTACGTGTTGGATTTGTTACCGGAAAACGTTTAAACTCAGGCATTATATAATACCCAGGAATTGCATAAAATGCCGGATAATTTTTGGCCAGTATAAAATTAAGTACTTTTCAAAAATGTTTATTATTACGAGTACACTTTTCCTAGGCACTGTATGTGTATATATTACCAAGGCATGTCAAACTTAACCTTTCTCACGATAATATCAAAATATAAGAAGAAATCTTATTTCAAATAAGAATTTGGTTTGCCATACTGATTTTAAAAATTGTTTTAAAGACACAATTAATAATTAGATATGAAAATATCCTCAATAAGTCTGAAATTTTCCTGAAACTGTTTCAAAAATATTAGTAAGCCCCTTGAGTTCTGTTTGTTGCAGCAGTTGAGTGGCACTTAAAACTCAAGAAGTCTAAAAATTTCAGAAACTGCAATACAAATACGGAAACGTGAATATGCAAACTATACCTTTAAATCAATGAAAAGCATCAAAATATTAAACCACTAAAACTAAATATTGTAAAATACTTTTTTCTGCCTAGGAAATGTGTAAAACAATTCTAGTGTGATAGGGAAAAAGCGAATAAGTCAAAATACCAGAGTTTGAGGAAAGTCAAAAACAAATTATTTTGACAGCATTGATACACTATTTAGATGAGACCGCCCAGATATTTTTACCTAGTGTAAGATACTGTATAAAAATATGTGGTGGACTGAACTAAATATTGTAACAATGCTGTGAAAATAAATTGTTTTTTGGCTCTCCTAAAATTATGGTATTTTGACTTATTCGCTTTTTCCCTATCACTCTAGAATTTATATCTTATACTTGACCTATTCATTTTTGGCATGCTATACAATTGCCTTAGTCATTTTATAGAATGCCTGATTTAAAACATGACGATATCTGATTGATTTAGGTGTGAGACAAGCAAATCGGCAGTTGTCATTATTTCCGTTCCTCAAATAGGCTATCATCCGTAGAAAATGTTCAGCTGATGAATATCTAATAGTTTAGGCAAGCGTGTGCTAACGAAACGTCCACGTGGCCGGTTTTTGTTGCTTTTATTCCATTCTGCGGACCAAGGTAATATGGTATTATACACTAAAAGCTACCTAGGCTATGTACCTATAATTTAAAGAAAAGAGTATGAATATAGGATAAGAAATACTCAATTGTAAGAGTACAAACTGACAGACAAGAAAACAGATGTTGCATTTTATAATTCGTAAGGAGAACACAGATGCGACAATCACGAGTAACAACTCGGAATCACTGAGTGAGACATGACCATTGTCCACGAGGGACTGGATTTATTTAATAGGACTTTCAGACTTCTCACGAACACGTTACACATTTTATTAATACGTGGAAAGTATACATTTTGGCAACAGGCAGTAACAGACTGCACTGCGTGACAGGCCTTGCAGTTACTGCTGGTCGTATGGAAAAAACCTCCCCGTTCAAATATGCAGTGTAAATAGCAGAGAGCTATTGAGTTGAGCAAGTTTTAAAATATCTTGTAATTAATAGAATAAATTACTTTCTTTACCTCCGTGGCCATTTAGCTGTCAGGTGTTCTCGTATTTACTACAGATGGCAAGTGACAAGTCTTGCAGAGATCAGAGCTTCTCTTGAACGTTTTAACCCGAAAGCAACACACAATAAAACACACGAAATGAACTAAATTTATTATAAAATTAAAATTAACATGATCTTATATTTAAAGCAGGTTGATTATTGTGCAGTTTGAATTATTGCTTTCGAGGCTTGAAGATCGTTCCGTATACGATATTATCAAAAGGTGGAATAACAACAACATGGTTTTAACGGAATGCTATACTTCAAGGTATGTCATTAAGATACCCTTACATCACATGCAGTAAGCGTATCACTAGAATCAAATGAAATGAAGATAGCCATAATATCCCGTGAAGGGCAAGGACCCCCTATCAAATAGGGAAATCTCATTTACACTAACGTGGTGAGCTTCTCCATGTCAGATACTGTCCATACATAATGACACCTTTTACCGATTGTGTTGTGGTACTCTATTTAGTCACTATTGGTTAGGAACACTAGGTATTCACTATCTAGTCACTATATAAATGTGCCTCTAGGGATTTCCAGATGTTTCTTCCTCTCGCTACTCGTGACCACTGCTTCCCTGCTTGCTCATTGAAGAGGTCTGTCCATCTCAGTCTCGGCCTTCCTGGTAGTCGTTGTACTATATGGGGGTCCCACATGGTGGCCTTGTGTAGTATGTGTAGTATAGTCTAATAAAATTATATTTTACTTCAAACTAAACTGAAACTAACAATGAGCTATTATATAGGAGAATCATAAAATGGTGATTCAAAGAAATCAAGGTTTAGAAATTTCAACTAAAACCAATTTGTAGTAAATCAGAAAGTAGTGAAGGAATAACAATTTTATTTTTCTATTAATCCCTGGGTTATTAAGAACTTTGTTCACTTTTGTTATCCCCTCCTTGAGATCGAATGGATGCAACAACATTCTCCATATCTTGGATCGAGAGGCATGTTATGAGAGATGGATGGGAAGGGTGAGAATGAAAGAGGTGAAGTTACTTCCTACTCCTCCTCTCACACGTCACATTACGCGGAACTTTCATGTGCTTGACGAGATTTCTCTCCTTTCATGTCTGTCGTGTTTGCCTATCCTCCAGGGAACAAACAACCTGCCGGCTACATGGAGTTGGCTCTCTAATTGCCATCATGCAATCCAATTACTCCACTAATAAGGTGGAGGTACGTCAACCGAAATAAGACCAAGAGAACTCTACTTTTAAGAGATCAAAACCGTTGCGCCCCCCTGCTTCTCTACTCTTTCGGAAATCAAATTATGTTACCCTCTTTGATGTTCCAGGAATGGTAGAGTAGAAATATTTACAAATTCTCTTTCCCAAATATGGGTAATGTTGAATATTATAGCGAGTAACTGATGATACGTGCGTCAAAACGTTCCATCATACGGCAACCTCACAACAACGTAGGCGTGTTCCTTACATTGAAACAGGCTACACGAAGTAACTTCACTGAATTCCACCATATTTAGGATGTGGGATGCCTGCTGTTACTGTATTCCAAAGCTAAGAGAACTGTGGAAGTTTTTGAGCCACTACTTATATAAATAATTAGGAAAATAAGAAACGTATGTTTAAAAAATGTTATTGTATGTTATATTCTTACTATTATTTATTTAAGCATTTAAAATTACCAAAGTATTCCCGTTAATGACTTGCCATTTAGTAGCTATGACTACAGAGAAGTTCATTAAGTCTCGTTTCCGGTTAATCAGAGTGTCCTTTTAAGAATTCTGAAAGTAGTGGAAAATAAAATAGGGTATACTGATGTAACAAAGTGTCAGAATGATTTTGTTTAATCAGTTATAATTTCAGTTATGGTATGCAGAAAATAATTTTTTTTTTTTTTAATTTATTTCCAAGTTAAGCTCCAGATGAATTAATTAACAGGGATTACGGAAGAACATAGGTCTAGTTCTTTTTATTTTTAAATCAGACTAAAAGCTTCCAGCATCAGCAGAACTATAGTCTACAGATTTGTGATATCTTGACAATCGCAACTCACATAAAAAAATAAAATAAAATAAAGTCAAATTGGCCGGCTTCGGGATGTTACCATCTCGGGCACCTCGCTCAGTTTAACGGTCTAGTTTGATAAGCATATGTTAAAGGAATAGTGTTATTTGTCATAGCTAACTGTATTGCAACTTCCAAAGCCGTATATGAACACTCTAAAACAATATGTTGTCATGATAACTGATTTGCATTTGATAAATTCTTTCTAATACATTACCATAAAATAGGCACTAAATTGGATATTACTCCGGTACCGGTCAAGTGATTTGGTCCAATATCAATAGGCTTGTTCCCATGACGTTATAAATGTATACACAAAGTTTTATGAAAATCCGATAAAGCGTATTTGAGTTATCGCGCTTATGACACACGGACGGACGGACGGACAGATGGACAGATATTTTCCCGTCCCGCACACAATCTCATAAAGTACCATACTGGCACTTAATAAAGCTGGCCCGGAGCTTACTTAGTTGAATTATGTTAAACAAACTAGCCAACAACCAAACAAACAATTGGCGTACGTCCCCTAACTCTAGAGCAGAAAAGTACAAGGGATAGGAATAGTCCCACTTTACATTAATGACCAATACTAATATTTTAATCTTCCTTTTGAAAGGCAGAATAATTTTATTGGCTGTATGACATCAAATTCATTAGTCACTGTCAATATAAATTATTTTGTTAAATACTGTCTAGGTTTACTTCCAGTGTCTTCTGTTTAAAGAATTCTAGTCCGGTACACACTGAGCTCATGTGGAGGTGGAAACAGAAATACATTTGTATAGTACAAATCACTCCTTAACGCCGGGGGATATATAAAGGGAACATAAGCCAAAATGGGCAGATTAATCTTTCCTTCCCAAGTACTTTTTTCAAAGCATCAAATTTGAAATTATCTAGCAGATCAACTGCTAATGGAATCCCAGGTATCATAAATGTATTGCGTTATTACGAATAAACCATTCCGACATGGACTAAAGTAACCGCAAGTTATAAGTTATATATAATATATATTACTCAGGCTCTTCCAGAATCTAACAGCCCCAGACTACACTTACGATGCACCCCTGCCTGAAGCTAAACAGAATTTTAATAGACTATGATAATAAAAACTAATTTTTACCAAAAATAATTTACTCTAAAATTCCTGACCTATTTATTATTAATTTGACGGTCACCAGGGAGGGGAAACAAATTGTAGCCCAGGAAGGTCGTTCAAGAGCATTAATGTCCCATATAATTACCAATCGGTCTCTGGACATGTCTGTTACAGATGCATTCAATTGGATGAAGAATGAACAACTGAGTAGTTAGATGTCTATAGGAAAATCTGAAAACTGGGATAGCTGGAGAAGATGCCGAACACGACTTTGTTTCCTTGCGATGACATAGTGGTGACATTTGCCTGAGATCGGTGGGGGATGAAGCAAATGCACTGGGTCATTAAGCGTGTGGATCAAATCCGAGACCTTTTAGAAATGATTCTTCTTCTGGTCATTAGCAGATAATTATGAAGTCATGTGGGATAGTGGCTTTGGAAGTATTTTCGAATAAAAAGCTGTCTTTGTTCCCGTAAAGTTAATTTATAATTTATTTTCAATAATTCAATTCCAAAATATCTTTCCATAGGATTACCTAATATTGTTTATCTTATAAAATTGGAATAGTAGCCTAAGTACCAAATTCATTAATTGGCAAAAAATAATGTCGATATAAAATCAGTAATTTAAAAAAAGGATTTTATGAATGTTTTATAGCCCGTGTCTTTACAATTAAATCATTAACTAGCACTATATAATCTTTCTATTACTATTAGTAATCACCATCTTAATACAAAGTTTGTAGCATGCAATTTAACAACACTAACGATAATATTACCACAGTAATAAGATTTCCCTTTTCAAGACTTTTCTTCTTTTACTATATTTTAAAGAACGTAGCTTATTACTTAATCCATAGCTTTTATGTGGCGATATCCTAAATGATGCCATGAATAAGTTACGAATACAAACAAACTGTAAAGAATCATCTTATACAATTTGTAGAAAGAGCAGAACGTAATGACAAAACTTTAAATAATTCAAACAATTGTGATGTGTATACCAATGCTGATAAATTTAAGACTCCTTAAATAGCAAATGTGATAAAATAGTCTCCAATATATCTTCAAATTATGTTGCAAAGTATTTATTTAAGAAAAAATATTCAATCTAACACGAATATGTATTTTCCAAAAGACAAAGAATACTTTTAAGGTAACATTTGCTGTGCAAGAGCAAATGAATTCTTCACTTACGGGGGGGAGCAAGTTGCAAGTAGCCTGTACAGTGTTCATTTCTCTAGAGTTGAACGCTATGGACACCGCTATAAAATCCACTTTTTATTGAAAAACTGCTGATATGAAGAAAGTGAACGTAGAAGTAATACTTATACAGTAAAGTATGGTTACAGTTCCAGGGAAAAAAAGTTTATCTGAGAATATATTATTATGGTATTGGATTTTTCTTCCTGTTTTGGTTTTCTACCGAAGGAATAAGTTGTTGAAATATGCACAGTTATGCCCCCTCTACTCTGTATTTTCCCGGGGATGTACACATCTTCTTACTGGGAATACCGGAAGCTGTTAGTCTAGACTTTCCTCCTAAAGCAATATAATACTAGAGAACAAATTTTCTGAAGGTAGTTGAAAAAATGCCACGAAAGGGTGTACTGCAACTTATGCCTGTGACAATCGTCAGTGTGCTGGAATTTTTTCCCGCAAGAGTTCTTATACATTCCTGTAAATTTACAGAGATGGGTCTGCCACATTTATGAACACATAAATGCCATCGTCCTAGGCAGGATCGAATCCGCGACCTTGAGCACAGAAAGTCAATGCCATACTCACTGCAATACTAAGGCCTACTATGAACACTCAATATATACGAAACTTAATTATTTGTCTTAAACAGTTGTATTTATCTGTTTAAAGTGCATTACTGAATGCAGTAGGTGGATTACTTAAGGTCTTGACTCTTGTGAAAGGAACACGCTATGGAATAGATCTATCCATTTTGGCGTCTATCGTCGAGAGGAGTATAATCACAAGATACAATCTGATTTTCGAAATCATAAATAACACAAACAATTATATTCTAGTTCCACGAAATGAAATATGCATCACATTCATGCTTAAGAATTGTATTTAGTGCTCATAGTTTAAAAATATCCAAACACGGAATAATTTCGACTGCATGTTTAGAGTCGAGCAACATGAAACACCCTATTTCAGCTTCCTCTTTAATGTAGTATTAAACTGTAGCCGAAATGAGATGCTTTGGATGTAGGTTTCATTTTTAAAATTGAATTTTCGTTTCTTTGACATCGGTTCATAGAATCGGAGGTAGTACATAAGTTCAACTTAACTAATGAAAGTATTTCCTAACGTCGTTACTAGTCTCCAAACCATACATCCATGAATTTGTATTTTCGAATGACTGAGCATTATCGGATTATTAAGGAAGCATCTCTTTAGATATTACGATGTATCTTTAAGAAATCATAGTTTGAAGATTTTACGCATCTGTACTTAGAGAAATAAGCCGATTTTAGGAAGTAGGCCTAATACAGTTTCTCCCCCGACAGGTAAGGGAAAGGTTTCATATCATGTAACTTGTCTTATTATGAGAAGAGCTGAGAGAGGATTTGATTTTAGCGTGCAATTTTTGCAATTTGTAAATGTAAATACCTGTACAACGACCACTAGATAATGTATGTAATTACCCTTATTGTTGGGTATCAACTTCAAATTTTATGCAGAACACTAGAAGTATATAGACGTATATACTATTAGAAATAGACTGATGTAAAAAAAAAAAAAACTTTTTAAACTTTACATCGATGTCTTTTAAATAACAAAACGAATTATCAAAGGAAACACACAAGATTCAAAATAGATAGAAGTTATTCCTAATAAATCCGAAACGACGACAGGTAGTGCTGTTGCTATATTAATATCACATCCAAATAAAGCATTTATTACATATTTTAGCAGCAAGCATGAGGGTCGTTTATTATACATAATTACTGGACTTTATGCATAATTCCCCGTCAGTCACAATTACTGCAATGTGAGATAATATTTGAACTCATGTTTCCGCGTACATCCAACGTCACGTATTTATAAGACTGTGTTCATTAGTGTACTTAATTGAAGATGGGCTTGGTCGGTTGCCATACTTGATTCATTTGTTTATAACATCAAACAGTTTCATGACCTGTACTCTTCACCGGATATAGTAAGAGTAATTAAATCACGGAAGATGAAATGGGCTGGACATGTTGCGCGCATGGAGGAAACCATATCTCAAAAGAATTGACTGGGAGACCCGAATGGAAAAGACCACTTGGAAGACCTAGATGTAGGTGGGAGGACAATATTAGGATAGATTTAAGGGAAGTATGATTTGAAAGGGATGATTGGATAGAGTTAGCACAGAATAGGGTTGAAAGGCGGGCTAAGGTAAGCACGGCAATGAATCTTTGGGTTCCATAAAATAGATAGTATTCCTTTAGCTTTCTGAGGAATTATCTATTGCTATTGAGTAAGTAAGTAAGTATAACATCACGACACGCAGAGATATGATTTTCTTTACATAGATGGGCAGAAAGGGATCATGAATCACGCCTAAATGTGAAATCATTGAATGATTTGAACGAAACTCACTATGCGGAAGTTTTCTGGGCTAGGGAACTCGAACCTGAGGTAATTTTTCCCAGGGCGGTGCACTTTAATCGTAAAATGCTCTTTGAAGCCGGGTTTTTAACTTTTTAACTATCAGTCTTTTAATTGTTTATGCATGAAGACACTAGGTTTCGCAACCACTATCCTGAAAGTTATTTCGTGAAGCTAATTACACCCATTTTCTTTAAAACTAATTCCAATGCAACCGCACGTTTAATCTTATTTCTGAAGTTCAAGTTGTTGAAATCCCACATACACGTTTGAAATGCGTATGAATCCAGGCATTCCACAATTTCTTCAATTCCCCTCTTCATTTTATGAAATGCGAACAAGCTAAATATGCGTAAAATATCAAAATTACTATTATAGTTTCGTGAAAAGTTGGAATCAGCTGAAACTGCATAGTATCGCAACTCATTGTCGCCAGTACATCGCGCGCTTGCGCATTCAAGCAGAAAACAGTTGCGAAACTTATTTACGAAACTTAATTTCGTTGTGTAAACTAGCCAGGTTCATGAATCTGTGGTTCGTTTTAATCGTTTCATTTCGAATCTGTATGCCCATATCGCAGCACAAGATTAAATTTATTCCTTTAATTATTTATGTTTATTATGTAATACAATATAATTAAGAATAAAACTATGTAATTCGTACAATTTATGTAAAAAGAAGTCAGTGTTAATAAATATATTATTCTACTTATTTTTATGTTAAATCAATAATTTAAATAAGACGTTTAGCGAAGCAGCGGGAACTTGCTAGAATTTAACATAGGGCGTCGTTATTACACTTCTAAGGATATGTACGTAGCCAATATTAAACACTTTTGCGAACAAATGAAGCGACGTTACATCAGATTCCGTTTTAGGACGACTCCATGCAATAGCCTGAAAACTTATGCTCCATTGTATTCACTTTGCAAAATTCGCTACAGGAAAATTCTCAAGAGATTTATAGCTTACAAGCACCTTGCTGTATGAAGTGAATGGCCTTATTTTCATTAAGTTGCAGCAACAGCTTGGAGCGGAAACGCGTCAGAAGGAAGTGTAGGAGATATGTGTAGAGTGCCTTAATATTTTAAATTCCACGATAAAGTGACATTTTAGAAACGAGGTCACAGGAGTAAAAACTTGACACACGCTGTCTGTAGCAACAGTATTTAATATAAAATGAAGAGAGATTAAAAAAATATGAATGCAATGGAAACTATAATCATGTACAACATTTCTTTGACAGGAAGTAAATATGTCACCTGTGAGAGGCTCGCACTTCGATGATTTCCCAGCGTGCTGTAACGTATTACCCGAGGGATAGACACCATGGCGAAGGAAAATATAAATAAATAAATAAATGTAATAATCGACTTAAGAATTAGCCCAACTAGCCTGTATTATCCCCCAAGAACTGCCCTATAAGATGTCTGAAATCTTCGGGGAATGTAAATGCTGCCTTTACTTGGCATTTAATCATTTCTAGATTAGTAGTCAACCCTCGATATATTGCCACCATCCTATCTCTAACATTTAGTGTCACAAAGCGAGGGTGGCACTAAAACGACATTTAGTTTTTAAAATAAAAATGGTATTATGCAAAGCTGTATTAGTTTACTGCAATATGTTAAGAGAGAAATATTAAATAAAAGACAAATAACTATTTTCTCTCTCACTCACAATATTGCTCACAGTCTCCGACCAACAGTTTCCTCCCATTATAATGAAAAACATTATGAAACAGGCTGCTGGCTAGACTATGTAAATCTTTCATTGTTTTCACAAACTTCTCGTTTCTCTCGAAATGTAACAACAGGTCTCTTTAACAGCTGAATGGACACTGGACTAAAAGAAGTGACATTTTGGAATGCCTCATTGTCTAAAGTGCTCTTTCTACCTGCTCCACCCTCACACAGGCAGTCTGTCCAACTTCTTAACGTAGCTTCCTCATTCCACTGCACTACATTTACATCTATAGTGCTTTCACGTTCGCCAGAGGTTTCAAGGCCACAACTTCTCACGTCTAATATGCCCCCACTGATAGCAGTCAACAGTATTCCCCTTTGCGCAGAGGAGCTGCGCTGTCGCACACACTCATACGACACCAAGGGGGAACTCCCTACTGGCTTGTCATGTGACTGGCATTGGAGGGGTATGATGTCATATGAGCACGGTAAGTGGGGGTATCATAGCCGTGCTACGTTTGGCCTTGAAACCTCTGGCGAATGTGAAAGGACTATAGTGGCATGTGAACACACACTTCTTGGAAATACATGACAGTATGTTTCTTAAATACTGTTCCTAACATTATTGCCAGTTTTAAAAGAATTCTGCAGCTAAAAAAATCGCTGTAAACTATATTTCGTAAAAATCTTGTGTTAAAATTACTCGCACTAAATGAATTGGCAGATTAACGAGGATTATGATGTATTTCCCATGGGAGAAGGTCAGTTCACTTGCATTTATTGGCACAGTGCGAGGGTGTAAAGAGGGGCACTATATCGAGGGTTGACTGTTTGTTCTTTCCAGAATAAAATAGAATAAATCTAAAATTTACTCTAATTTAGATGCATAAGGCTGAAAGGCTATGATTATTAAAAGGACCTTCCTCTGAATCAATAAATAAATAAACAAGTGTAATAATCGATTTCAAGAGCTAGAAAAACTAGCCTGCTCTGTTCTCAAGGAATGTTCCATAAAGCGTTTCAATATTCGTGAAGTGTAAACCCACACTGCCTTTACATGACAGTTTTATTCCATTCATTTCTGTATTAATATGTTTTTTCCACCTCACTAACAGAATAAATATAAAATTTACATTAATTTACATACATAAGGCTGAAAGGTTATGAATATTAAAAGAACCTTCCTGGGTGGTTTATATTTTAGGTTTCTTCTTATTTGTAATGTTTTCGGAGAGTACCTTTAGTATGGATATAGTTCTCTTTATCTCAATCTCTCTTTCTCTCTATCTCCCTGTGCATATTTGTCTTTGTTCCTTTTTTTTCTCTCTCTTTCTGTGAATATATGTGATTATGTGTTTGCGGGGGAAGGCGCAGGAACGATAACTCTATGTTTTCATCAGATTGCTAATTTATTTCGCCTGTCATTCGAGAAGCTGACATTGTGTGAAGAGCCTATTGTATGTTTCTGAGAATGGCAAACTTTGAATGTTAGAATCCGGCGAAGAGATCAATCTTGCACCAGAGGTATCATAGTAACTAATAATCCTTTTGGCTCAGTCTTCATTATCAATGTTACTATTCACAATATTTCTTCATGCATAATATACAAGGTTCAGGAAGATATTGGCGAAATTCTATACCGATGGAAGTATTAAATGAAATGAAATGATTAGCATAAGATGTCCCGTTAAGGGCAACTGCCTCTTCAAAGAGTTTCACTTCGAAATAGCTCTATATGTCTCACGTGGTGTTACAACACTCGAAGTGTTATCAAACTCGGTCTTGGGCCTTGTTTAAAAAGTTTCCATACGATACGTTAGTATTATACTTGAGACTTATGTTGAGGCATCCACCCCTGAACGCGAGAATTTCTCATTCAAGGGTGTTGCTAGAATTTAAGTAACTCGTTATTTTTTTGCTGTGACAATATTTTTCTAACTATAAAAAAATGTTGTTATTGTTATTATTATTACTATTATTATTATTATTATTATTATCATCAGTATTGGGGGTACGCCGTAGCGTAGTGATTGAGGCGCTGCGCTACAAACCGGAAGGTCGCGGGTTCGATTCCCGATGAGGTCGTTGGAGTTTTTCAATTGGCCTAATCCTTCTGGTGGCACTATGGCCCTGGGGTCGACTCAGCCTCTAACAGAAATGAGTACCAGGAGCAATCCTGGGGGTAAAGGTGGCCGGTGCGTAAGGCTGACAACCTTACCACCTTCACCATCAGAATGTCCAAAATCTGGGAGCCTCAACCTCCTGGAACCCTCCGGGCCTCCATGGCCTGTATAGGGATTACTTTACTTTTTTTATTATCAGTATTACTACTACTAATTTGTAAATATAATAGATTTCTATCATGCAGACTAGAAGGAAATACGTGCCGGCAGTCTATTGCATTGTACGTAGGCTATTCTTTGTTTTTGAAATATTTGATTTTTTAAATTCTTAACTGGCAAACGGGTTTCTTTCGCAAGCGTAGAGACAATACCAGAAAAGGTAGAAAGCAGAAACGCTGGATTTGTTCCACTATGACATAAAAGTGCCCTCTCTGTTTTTTCGTCTTAACTACATAGTCTTCTGGGTTTGGAGTTACATTTATCTGTACAACCCCAGACCTTGCAGTATAGAATTGAAACCGATAGGTAAACATCCATGGAAGTGTACCGTACGCCTTCTTGTTTTAACATTAACACCACCTGAAACTACAAAAACATAGGCCTAGTAACCCGACAAGAAACTCTTCCATCGACCCTAAGCAAAACTTTACACATGAGTTTACGAGTTTCTTGTACCAAAAACATGAAAACAAGAGTGCTAAATGCTGTTATAAATGAAAAATACAGCAAATAAGCTGGCAAGAAAGCAAAAACGCTAATTATTAGGTTAGAAGAATCGCATAGTAGTTTTTAATACGTAACTGCATGTGTTATGTATACACCTTTTCCAAGGATTTCTCCCGGAACAAGTTCTAATGACCTAAGACATCGTGGTATCGGATTCCGATATCCGACTTACACGTGCTTCCTAATCATACAGTTACCTGGATTTAGTCTTTTCCAATTTCCTGTAACTTTCACTCGTATGTCCCAGGTGCAATCGTCAAGTTCTGAAGGGAATCGATCCCTTGAAGCTTATTCCTCTATTCCTGTAAACTTGCAGACATCCATAGCGTGATATTGGTCCTATTATTTTTTTTCAGAGATGAGTTTATATATTATTATAAGCAATCATCATCTAAACTTGAAATTAGTAAGGAAAATTTCGATGAAACCATTTTAAAGAAATAGCAACAGGAACTACAGTCAACCCTCGATATAATGCCTCTCTTTACAGTGCCACCCTCGCACTGTGCCAATAAATGCATGTGAACAGATCTTCTCCCATATAAAATACATAAGAATCCTTGTTATTGTGCCAATTCATTTAGTGCCAATGAATATAAGACAAGATTTTTATGAAATATAGCTTGCAGTGATTTTTTCAGTTGCAGAATTCTTTTATAACCGGCGTGAATGTTAGGAAAATTATTGATGAAGCAAACTGTACTGAATTTCCAAGAAGTGTGTGTTTCCGTTCTACTGATTGCAAACGTAGTGCGGTGGAATGAGGAAGCTATGTTAAGAAGTCGGACAGACAGCCTGCGTGAGGGTTGAGCAGGTAGAAAGAGCCCTTCATACAATGATACATTTCAAACTTCCATTCTTTTAGACCAGTGTCCATTCAGCTGTTAAATCTCTACACTACAGCATGATCTTCAACTCCTTTGTGTACAGTAGCACTATAGCACTGACCACATACTGTAATAAAATGAGTTACTGTACAATATTTTATTTTGTGCTAAAGTTCTGTATTTGCCTTTTATTTTATTTTCCTTTCACAATACAGTACAGTAATTTAATATAGTAATTTAGTAATATTATGCCATTTAGTTTTAGTGCCACCCTCGTTTTGTGCCACTAAATGTTAGAGAACAGATGGGTTTACTGTATAAAGTTGTTGCATGGAAATTGAAAAACCTGTTGAGAACAGTTTACGGTGAATAAGAAGAATAATTATTGCAAATTAACTGTATTGTTTAACAGACTGCTGCAGACTATGAGCTGATTATATACTGTACTGTAGTTGAGAACGCAAAGACGTGTGACTTCATTTTCCTGTTGGGATACTTCCTAGTAGTAGACGAGAATGTCTTGCACAATATTGCTGCCAGTGCAAAATAGAGCTCATATTCAGGGCTCATATTAATGAGGAGTCAAAGCACCTCAGTACAAGGAGGAAGAGCAACTTTCTACAAAGAGGTTGATGACTGGAAGTGTCATCTTTGTGCTTATGCAGGACACTTCAAGTATTTTAAAATTAATTAAATTTCACATTAACTAAGTAAATTTGAAACATGTAAAAAAATGTTGATAACTTCAAAATTGAATAATTTTAAAGGAAATATCAAATACTACAAGATTACTTTAATACACTTTTTCATGTAAACAAGAATTTCGGAAGTAGGCTATATTACGGAGGAATTTCGGAAATAGACTACGCTATATTACGTTGTATTAGACATATTTTTTATATTCAAGCTAAACGGATGATTCTGATTCATAGAAATTGTACAGTATGATCACTTATCTATATCTATTAAAGCTTACCAGCTGTGACCGTCGTTGCAACAATTGCTCCAGCAAAAATCACAGTGCTCAGTTCATCTTTCGTTTTTACGGTATAAGTGTGTCAAAATGCAACAGTAAGTGTTAAGTTTCAAATCATAGTTCAGTGTTACGTTCAAAATCATAGTTCAGTGTTAAGTTTCAAATCATAGTTCAGTGTTCAATTTCAAATCATAGTTTATTGTTCAGTTTCAAATCATGGTTCATTGTTCAAATTCAAATCATAGTTCAGTGTTCAGTTTAAGATCAAAATGTCAGTTTAGCATAACATAATGACGTTATTGTTCAGGTAAAATTTTGTCACATTGAATCCACATTAAATCCACATGAATTCACTAGATGTAGGCCTACTAGATCGGCAAGATCTACGCTTGCTAATTTCTAGTAAATGTTTTAAAAATCCAGTTGATCATGATATTTGTTATAGGTCTATATTTTTCAACGCTGTTTACAATATCCATGAAGTTCAAACTACATATATTATATAAAAGCTAGTCTTAAGTTGTAGTACCGCTAGATAAACGTGAAATTTTAAATGAGAAAATATTAAATAGACATGCTTTCAACCCTCGTAATATAGACTCCAACCTGTTGGCCAAGGGTTTGGTATTATTGTTCACAAACAAGAAGATACTGGACTTTATTACACGCTCTGTAATTTCTACAATCAAGAGTATTCCACAAAATATTGTTCCAAATTATGTTTAAGAGGCTGCATCTATCAACAATAACAGGCAGAAATTGTTAAAAACTCAAAATGTATTTCTTACTAGCGTGTGCCCGGAGCTTCGCCCGCGATAATTATTTCAAAAATTAAGAGCATAATAGTTAAATCATTATATTTATTAACACCAAAATCACGTGAATTACATACCACGATTAGATAGCGTCGCCTGCCAAAAGTGACCTCAGATTCGAGTTCCCTGGCCCAGAAAACCCCTGCATAGTGAGTTTCGTCCAAGTCGAATAATGTTTGACCATATTTAGGCCTATATTGAATATCCCTCTTCCGTGTAGGTTGAAAATTTCATTTGTCTGCGGGCCTTGATATTCTAAACAAATGAATCGTCCAGGATGGAGTTACAAAATCAAGCAATCGCCCGCGATAATTATTTCAAAAATTAAAAATTAAGAGCATAATAGTTAAATCATTATATTTATTAACACCTAAATCACGTGGACTACATACCACGATTAGATAGCGTCGCCTGGTAAAAGCGACCTCAGATTTGAGGTCCTTGGCCCAGAAAACCCCTGTATAGTGAGTTTCGTCCAAATCGAACAACGTTTGACCATATTTAGGCCAATATTGATTATCCCTCTTATAATGATAATAAAAATAAAAATAATAACAATAATAATAATAATAATAATAATAATAATAATAATAATAATCCTCTTCGGTGTAGGTTGAAAATTTCATATGTCTGCGTGCCTTGAAATTATAAACAAATGAATCTACCAGCGTGAGCTACAACATTCAAGCGATCGCGATGGTTCTATGTCCAACGTATGACAAAAATAGCCAAAGCCTACTGTAGTTGATTTGACATTGAAATTATTACTGAAAACTGATGCTTCGAAAACGCAAAAAATACACGTTTTCTGCCAGTTTTTCACTCATAACTCACGAACGAAAGCGAAAATTAAAATTCCGGCTTCGAGGTGCATTTTCCGACCCTTCAGTCTACCTATGTTTAAAATTTCAGATCTCTGCGATCTGTAGATTTCGCTGGGCATCGCGGATAGACAGACAGACAGACACTTCCTTTTATTAATATAGATAAGGCCTACTGGTATATTTCGCCATTTCCTTGCACATATCTGCTTTTTAAGGTTCTTACCGCCATCTTATTGAATTCTAAGCTCAAAGGTCTTGGTATTAGTTTGCCTACTTTTTTTTAATTGTTTTAAATATTACTATTTGCATCAAAGTTCTTTTATGTCAATTTGAAATTTTCAATGCATTCTCTTAACTTCTACTTCAGAAGTTACTACAAAAGCAACCTTGTAAAATGGTTAGTTTTATATTATTAAGCCTAGTAGTGGAAACAAATATCATCTTAGTCATTACAAATTACTTTTTTCTTTAGAACACTTAGGATAAATAAAATAATTATACTATTTACTTGCGATCCAAATGGAAGACAATTGAAATACCTAAAAATAATTAAATAAAGCTCTGTTGCAAGGCGATTTTTTGGGGGGCCAGTATCTTACTACAGTAAATATAATACCACCAAAATACAATTTTTTATATACTTTTTGCAATATTTTAATAAGAACTATTGTATGAATTAGTTTGTAATTTTGTACTGTAGTTGCACTACACATGTTCAATCTGCTGTAAACTGCTGGTCTCAATCACATGGAAAATGTGACTTGCCACAATTTCAAAGGTGCATTTGTTTAAGACAGATTTCAATGAGAAGTGACACGTGCATTTCACTAGAAGTCGACAAAAAAATCCCCTTCAGATTTCCGAAATATATATATATATACATATATATATATAGCCTATATAAAATTTGCACACATTAAAAGAAGTAGTAAACAAGTAAGTTCAAATTAGTCATAGGAGCCACTAATCTAATGTAATGTCTTAAGTAAAAGTGTGGATTTTTATTCACTTATTAGGTTTATTATTTCTGTAAGCCACCTAGTCTACTGAATTTTTTCTTTGATTTTAAACTTAGAATCCACTGATGTTTTATTTGTTTATTTTTTATTTTATTTTATTTTATTTTATAGATTGATTATTTAGACTCTTTACATTTAGACCGGTGCCCGGTGTTAGAAACCAACTTCTACTTGCGTTCCAGCTATGTCAGTTACCATTCTAGGGAAATAGAGATGTTTAGATTTATGTTTGGCTCAGAGTGACAGTGTAACGTGTAGAGAAACAACTGTCTGTAGATGTTTCTATTATGCCATTACATCGTGAAGTTAACTCATATACAAACAGCACGACAGGAACATCAAAGGACGTTTATAGTCAGTGCCAGTGATGAGGTTTCTGTAATGTCTGCCAATGATAGATTAGTCATTTGCAAAAGCAAGCTTTACTTCATAAGCAACGCAAAATAGATGTACACGGAAAAGTAGGCTCATCTCAAATAATGCCATTTCGAAATATTAGATTATAACTTTCTAGGCAAGTACAAATAATGTACACTGACATAGGTCTATACACAGAAGGAGAAAACTGTATTCCGGTTTGCAGAAGAATAATTTTGTTTACACTGTGCGTTGAAGTAAAACAGTGGTTACGATTTAGTTGATGGATTGTTACGATTACGTCAATGGGCTGTTAAGTTGTTATTTAACGATGGTTGTGAACTACTGCTTAAGCTTGTAATAATCGCCGTGTGCCGGAATTTATTGTCCCACATGCCTCTAAATCTACAGACATGAGACCGTCATATTTATCCGCTGGGATTGAGCTCACGGTTTGTCCAGTACTGTCCGTGCATTTAGACGAGAGCACTGTAAACACAATGCGCAGTGAAATCAGTCATCACGTGATTCATACTAGCAATCTACTCCCCTTCCGTCCCGCCCTATGTCTGCTGCGCATGCAAGTGCTCACGTCTAAATGCACAGGCTGTACCTAATTGACTGGTTCACCAAATCGAACTACGAAAGGTTACTATTGAAACTGGAAGGAACAGGTTTATGCTGACATTTTTAAAACTGCATGAAATTATTGACTAACGGGTAGCCTTATAGGCAAAAATAAAAATCTTACTTTGGTATTTTCAGAAATGTATTCTTTACATTTTCTCTCCGTCTACACATACACTAATTCAACGTTCCATGGAATAAGATATTTCTTTAAAAAAAAAAGCCTCCTAGTAGAATATCGATAGGAGGATCTTGGGATTTCCTTAAAGGATCGAGTTCGAAACTTGGATGCCAGCAACAAGGTGGATACAAAAAACTGCATCCAGACGCTTGCCTAACTAAAATGGAAGTGGGGAATCCATGTAGCATGACTGAATGCAAAAACATGGGCCAACTCAGCAACAATATGGGACCCCAAGATAGGCAAGAGGTGGGTGGTCGTCCCAAGACTCGATGGTCAACAATAGGCTAATTATTGAAGGTCGAAGCGGCGGGAAAGCAGCGATTAGAATAAAATTGAGACAGCTAGGAAAAACACTCGTGAATCATAAAATTTGTAGATTGTAACTATTACTAGTTTAGTTACTGTCTAGTCTATATGTATTATTATCTTGTTTAGTCTATTATAAATTACGAATAGCAGCCTGATTTTTTGGAGAAATAAAATTGTTGGTTTCAGTGTTAATTTCCATCTATTTCGGTGGATATTTCATTAAATAAGTTAATTTATTTTACATTTCAGATTGACGAACTTTATTACATTATTCATATTTACACTCAAATTTAACATAGAAACGTACAATTAAAATTAATATAAAACATTATTTGGGAATGAAACTACATGTCAGTTTCAGCGATGAAAGGTAATTTATCATAATTAATCATTATTATCACGTATTTTAAGGAGGGGTTCCTTTTTTAAAATTTTGGATCATTATGTCTGTGATATTTTACCTTATTGTTATCTCAACTGACAAGTTCTACTGTTTGTGTACCTCAATTCTTGTGGAAGCCCTAAAGTAAGCAAACTTTTTTTTACAGTTGTAGGTTAGACAAATAATAGCCATTGGAAAAGAGAGTTACCAATCATATTCCATAAAATGATGAATCTGTTAAATGGCATACATTGTTAAAACATTACTATAACTGAGAAATATGTCGGCAGCCACGGAGACAGCATAAAGGAACAGGCTACTAGAGAATGAAAAAGAAAATCAGCACTAACAATTATGATTTTAAATAATATTTTCTTGCGCATTGCTCGAAATACAGTTGGAGGGGCCGTGAAATTTCGTATGCAAGTATATTTGATATTAGTTAACAACACTATCTAGAACCATTGCTGTAACTTTAAAAGTTTCTTTAAAAAAATACTTCTGATGTAAAATTTGTAAAAAAAAAAAAAAAAAAAAAAAAAAAAAATCATGAATTATTTTTAAAAATATTTATACGGCAGATAATCGCAAGATTCTAAATTATGTTGATGATATGATATTTACAAATAGAGAGAAAAAGAATCAGTAAGAAATATTGGTATTTATGAAAATTATCAGGGAAACGGCACTTCAGTGCACAAAATTTGGCTGCCATTCCGTAATGATAATTACCCATAACTGTAATAGATAAATTAATTCTGAAAATAGTATTCAATGTACTAGAACTAGTCAATATAGAGCATGCCAGATTACAAGGCTACACAACAATTCATTGCTGAGAAAAAATAACGAACTTCGCCTATTTTTCACCATCGAAAGCTGTATGTCCCCCCCCCCTTAATACTGATATTTTGAGCATCTATGAAGCTAAGTACGCTACAATTAAGGCTGGCTATTTTGTAAAATCTCGCAATTATATTTGTTACAAAAAATACGCTCCCTGTTTACGATTAATTTTCAAGCACTAATTCGTTAGGAAAAGCTTACATATCGAGCAATGCGAGCTCCCCTGCCACTATCGGGAGGTATTTGCCCTTTATGGGATTATCATGCATATTTATTAATTTTATTTATATATTTATTTATAATTACTTGCATGATAAACTAATAGTGGCTGTTTTCTGAAGAAAAAATTAATTTTAAGATATAAGCAACAAATTATTGAATTATTTATATAAAGTGTTTCACAATAATTAGGTCTAAATAATTATTTACACATCGTAGAAAGATCATTATAAACGAAAATAAAATTACGTTTTATAACATACGGGAAATAAATACTGTATATTACGCTAAAGAAGGTTTGTGGCCGAAGTGTACTATATAACACGTGTACAACTTTTAAAGTTTAGCAAACCAATTAATCTATAGACCTACATCATGAAAGGGATTTATTTTTGTGGAAGGGTGAATTAGGTGCAAATTGTTATTCAGGTTAAAACAATAATACAATTGTAAATCCAATTAACATGGAGATATGGTCTAGTTCTTTCGAACAGATGAAATGTCATGTAAAATCTAAACTGCCAGTTTCATGTTTTATAATTGTTGTTAACAAGCTTACTTGTGAGGTAAAATTCCTATCTAAGTATCAGAAGGTTAATTATTATTACTAGTGGCTATCCCGTTAAAGTGGAGGTATTAACTTTCGTATTATTTCCATTCACGCTAAATGAGATTACAGTACTAAACAAACTCTTTTGGGATATTATCATCTCATCTACGTTTAGGCCATGAGAACGAGAGCATTTGGCCAGAACTTCCGCTGATATATTATGTAATATTATTTTAACATATTCTGTTTAGTTTTTATGTAAATTTTTGGAGCAATTTCTCTTAATAATTACTTTTATGAAACACAATTAATACAGAATTTCAGTATTCATATCTTTTCGAACATTCAATAAAATTACTATCATTTCACTCATAACCTAACTTAAGAATCATTTTCATAATTTCTGCTGTGGATTAATGTATTTTTAATAGTATTCAATCTTATAATAACACTACACGATATCAAAAAGTACAACATTCAAATATGATTATATCAACTAAAGGAATGAATTTATTCGAATAATATATCCTGTTTTCACATTTTTATCACATTTTACAACCGTTTATAGGACTCAAATACAAATGAAGTTGCCAATCTTATTAAAGAAAATTTACAAAATTTATGTTCATTTAACCATGATTGTTAAAATATTAAAAAAATAATTTAAAATACAGAAGCATTATTATTTGCTTACATGTAGTGTTAAATATGGTCACGACCTTTTCTTACGACTTCCTCTAGACACCAAATCACGAACATCCGTAATTATTTTTCTGCCATTCGTTGAGTACATGGTCTTCCAATCCCCAATTTCCTTTTGATTTTCCCATTACTAAGAACCTTTGTTATTAAGTCCTGTACACTTGAGTAGACCACTACAACCGAGGATAAGTTTTAGTAGGACGGGCCGATAAATGGTTATATTCAAACAGTTTGGCAACTGAGTTTATGACATAGTTTGTATTTGAGCCATAATTATCTCCCAGTTGCTACTAGACATTTAACTTTTAAACACTTTAAAGGCTTAGTACTGATGAAATTAAAACAAATCTGCTTCTACAATAATGATAAATTTTTTAGGCAGTCAAAAACTTTAAATAATCTTTCAGAACCTACTATTTGGCCTACTTGACACATTGCACTTTTTAATTTATTGTTTTGGTAGTGTTGTAATGTTTCTTCATCCTGAATTTCTTTGTATTGTATGTATTTCTGGTATTATTCTTGTACCATTGTACCTTAATAGTTTAAGTTATGATGTATCCTATACCACATAACTGTGGTCAATCTGGATAAATAAAATATGAAATATAAAAAGGAAAATGAATGAGGTGAAAATATGAAAACTTGGTTTAGTGAAAAAGAAAACTCATTCGTTTAATATATATAATCGTATATAATTAATTTTTTTATTTTTTTGCGGGTTATTTTGGTCCTCTGTTTATATTCGAAGAAATTGCAGATGTCTCAACAACACGGAGAGAATTAATATTTAAAGACATTTTTGTTAATAATACCTGTAATGTCCGTGGCAACAGGACCTAGCAGAAAGACGCAGCCGACAGAGAGCACAAGTACGGAACGTAGCACTGTGTGGAACATCGTCGGAGCACTGGTTTGTCGCGTGGTACATCACGACTGGCCGTCTCCCAACACTAACCTCCTCCTTTATCACAACAGTCGGCGCCGCGCGCACGGCCACATGCAGCGTGCAACTGCATCCATGATCGATATCCTAATCAATTACTTCCATGACTTCAGACACCATCCTCACCGGAACGCAATCCAATTATTTGATCATTTCAAGAAATGAGAAAAGTTGCGAGAGAAAGTATGCTATAACTTTTACACTTTGATTCTGATCTCTGATCATAAGAAACTTTTTTTTGCCTAGAAACACAGAAGAACTACTCAGGGCTGATTTAGGGAGTTTCGGCGTCCCCTGCAAATATTTACTGTTGGGCCTCTGACGCTTATTGCATATTTAAGAAGCCTAACCTTTTTACTAAGTGATGTAATTTCCATTGATTGTTAAGTTTCACATACTAGGCCTACATTAGAATTGAAGGGCCTAGTTCCATAAGGGCGTAAGGCAAATCTTTAATTTTCAGTTTTTAACATTTATGTCTTCTCCTCAAATCTCTTAAATACTCAGTGAACAATTTATACTCGTGCCTTACACCTCTGCTCAGTTATAAGAAAATACCTGTGCTTGTGAGTGGTAACATTGTTTAAAAACATCAAGATTTCTCGAAACTATGTCCTTGTGTCTTCAATTAATAACGCAATGGCATTTTTATGAAATGACCTTTACTGCTATGGCGTAGATTTATCCTGAAAATCAAAATGCAAAAATATAAAAAATCAACCGGTTTCCTAGCATGTATAGTACTGGTATAAAACAAACCTCTGACGAAAGATGCCTACTGCACCAAGGAAATTAGATCAAGAATTGCCATGGCCAAGAAAGAATTTATGAAGAAGAGAACACTGCTAACTAGTAGTTTGAACCTAGAGCTACGTAAAAACCTGGTGAAGTGTTATATTTGGAGTATTGTTTTATATGGATCAGAGACGTGCACTTTGAGGAAAATAGAGAAGAAATATTTGGAACGTTTTAAAATATGGTGCTGGAGATAGAAAAGACAAAGTGGATGGACATGGTGACAAAAGAAGAGGTTCTGAGTAGAGTGGGTGAGAAGAAGCCAATCCTATGCACAATTCGTTGGAGGAAAGCAAACTGGATTGAGCAAATTCTAAGAAGAAACTGTCTACTGCATGACGTCATAGAAGGAAGGCTAGACGGAACAACCAGACTTGGAAGAAGAAAAATTTAGCTGTTGGACGATTTAAGGGAAAAGCTGAAATAGTGGATGATGGAGGAATCTATGGAATACGAAATTCGCGTACCAAGTTTGAAAACCTGCCGAAAGACAGAATACTACTAATAATACTGAACCTCACTAAAACAAGGTTGCTAATCAATTTCAGCATGCAGAATTTGAAGAATGAATAAGAAAGATTTTAAGTCCCATTTGGTATATTAACTTTAATATTTATCTTGTTCTTTCTTACGCAATATTGTGTTGTTACTACTGAAGTACAAAGTATAGTACGATTTTAATTGTTTTACAAACTTCCTTTACTAAATTCTTCGGATAAAAATGCTTGCGTATACCTTCCAGGTGATCATCATCGTAGTAGGCGAGCCAAGTTACTAACTATAGTAAAAGCTAGAATTAAGTGCAATGAAAATCTTCTATGTTGTAAAAATTTTCGAAAGGGAACTATTTTAGAGGTCTTTTAAATTAAATTTCTGATTTCTGTGCCATTTTAGGAAGATCAAAAACGATTAAATACTTTGGAGCATAAGTAATAAGGAGATTGTTCAGTAAGTTCAGAAGTGTAGACAGATAGTGTAATGCTACTCCTGTTCCGTGTGTTAGGCTATATAAATAATTGTGTGAGATTAACTACTGTATAAAATATATTATTTCAATAGGATAGAAGCAGAGTCTAAACTGTTTGATTTACCTTTAAGATTCGTATCATCATACATCACGATTTTCATTAGTTTGAATACTGTATGCGTACTCAGATCGATTTGAATGCCCATCAACATTTAATAAATAATTCTCATGCTGGTTACATTCCGTTTATATGGATTTCGAGATGGCGTTTGCAGAATAGGATATCATTCAGAAACTTTGAACTTTTCAGACTCCTTTGATATGAAGATAACAGCTCCAATCTTTTGGATTTCCGATATAGAGGAGCAATTTTAGTTAGGTAGGAACTGCAGAGTAAAATATTGTCCAGGGAACGTATTGTTGAAAGTAATCTTGCCTTTTATATTATTTGAATTTATGGACTGTACTTTATAAGAAACTTATACAGAAGTATAATTGTATGAAATTCTTTAGCCTAAACCCTCAAAAAAAAAAAACAATCATCTAAGAAGCGAAAGACCAAAAATTCCTATAAGATATAAAAGCTGGTGTGATTATAGTATAAACGCAAAAATGTTTATGAAATGAAGTATTAATTTGCATATTACTATGTTGTCAAAACTAGTTAGGAGGGTTGGGTTAGAAGACCATAAAGTATATAAAATCCAAAGTACAACAATTTATATTTTTATTTATGTATAGTGTTAATAGGTCAGATTGTAAGTAAGAGACATTACAACTTCATCAATAGCGGTTAATTTAAGACATTGCCGGTCGTTGCATTAGCGTACTCCAAATCATTCCATATTCAAAGCATCACCCACCGGTAAACTTAAGTTATGATTTATGGATTAATAACGTTATATTTATACATTATCGTTTCTGGTTAATACACGGGCCTACACTACCTAATTATTGTATTAATAACACACAAATGTTAACAGTTTCATAAATGAACCCTCTGTCCTTATAAAATCGTATAAGTTTCAGAATGGTTACAACTTTCATTTACCCGGTCATTGACATCAAAAACATTCTCTGAATTCTGTCAGCTGTTGCGTAGTGGTTGGTAGCAACAACTGTGCTCAATGTAGCTTTCGTTGTACTAAATGGCATGTCTGCCTAGTGGGTAACCCATTTAAATTGCTACAGCTGGAGTAAGAATGGGCAAGTGTACGTTGTCATGGGTCGTTTACCCCACCCTGCTCCTGGACTTTGATTTTCGTAAACTCTCTTCCTCCTCCTCCTCCTTTTCTCTGTCCTCTCTCCCCTTCTCTTTGTCTTCTTCCTCTTCTCGTGCTCATTTCCTTTCTCTCTCCGTTCTATTTCGGCTGCATACCTGATTTTGTTTGTATCTACTTTTCTCTCTTCTTTCTATCTTTCTCTTTTCTATCTACCGAATTTTTGCAAGTAAAATTTGTTTAGTTATTGTTTTAGGATCTTCCCCGGTGGTCAAGTAGCCATTAGTTTCAGGATCCGCAGGTTCCAATCCACTCAAAGACGTGGCATTGTCGGGTGTAAAGAAAACAAGTACGGTATGATTTGAATTTTCGAAGTTTCTCCTTGGTTACATCATTCGGTTTATGAAAAGGAAAGGGAACGGGACAAATATAGGGGAACATTATCTCAACGTAATCTATCCATCACTTTCTGGAAATAAAAGTGTATAAATACAAAATACATAAGCTATTTTCAATTACTTATTGTTTTATGCATATTAGTAGGAACGAATATAACTATGAGGCATACTTAATTTCCCATCAAGGGTATGTATCGCTCCAAAATATTCTAAAACATCTTAGAATATTACATAAATGACTATCACTCCAAGGTATTGTAAGATGTATTGTAAGGTATTACAGAAAATGAAATACGTAACCAAAATGTTTATCAACCAAAAGACTAGGTTAGTTGTTCCTAGTAAATGTTTTGAAATTTTATTCTGTTAAGATTGAGTCTTCAAATTTTTCAAGCAGCACTGTTTATTGTTTTTAAAAAAATGTGTACTAGGTATTGTAGGAGAAACGTAATCTTAAATTTGCATCATCCAAATAACTATGAAATTGTATGCTTGCGGTACATATCTATATATCCCGATATATGTTTTCTTCGGCATTGCAGTCTGCTCGAAGGGTAATGAATGGTTGAGAAAAAATCAATAGCTAAAAAAAATAGCGTTTGCAAACTTAGCTTATCGTAGAGCGTATGAAATATAATATATAATCAGGTGCTGTACACTGCGTGTCTGAGACACGAGATTTCTACATAAATATTCTGTATTCCGGTACAAATGCGTGCGACCTGATGATTTTGTTTTACAGTCCGGCTGCATGTGGCGCGGGGGCGGTTCCATATTTAGCATCTCTGCCTTGCACGCACATGCAGATTCAAATTGCATTACCCTCGCATTCGATTTTCTCTTTTCACATTATAATCTACTTTATCTGCTTTCTCTGGTCACTTTTATCGCTCATATTTTATCGTTTTTACAATAGTTTCTTCTTTCTGGCTGCATTTTTCCTCCTTTCTCCCTCTCTTTCCTCTTCGCTTTATGCCCTATATAATTCTCTCATTCCTTCTGTAATTCACATAGGAATAAATCCTTCATTATCTTCTACTGCTCGTATTTTTATACCTCTAACCATTAAATGTTCTATTCCATAAACTTCTATACAGTATTTTCTACCTTATTGCTGGGTATTTGGTTAAAGAAAATACGAGGGGTAGTCAAAAAGTTCCCGGAATTTTGTTGTAATTATTTATTACCACAACAAAGGTACACATTTAGAGTAGGATTATCTCCACAAAGTCTCTGGGTTTTTACGTATATACCTTAGGAGCGAGTCTCACCGTTCGTAGAGCTCCCTCCTAGGGGAGGTAGCTGCACCCTGATTGGCTATCCCACTCCACGTGTTGTCTGTCTCTGCGGCATTATCCCTCCACTCAACTATTACAGCAGCATGATCTTTACTCTCTGCCCGTCAGTAGGTCACTGATCTTACGCGCAGCGAATCCGCGCATCTTGATATCGAGACGTAACGAGAAGCTCGCTGGCTGGGTTGGTCTTCAAGGCCAGAGACGTTGTGGGAGTAATCCTACTCTACTTAATCGCCTTCAAACTAGGCTCCTTCAGAACACACACACCTGTTCCACTGCTACTGCCATTGCTGGAAACACTATGAAAGTCCTCTTTGGTATCTTCCGAAGTTCATGACTATGATTTTGTACCAGCTGTACAAACTATTAAAGGCAGTTTTTGAAACTAATGAGGGAGGCAATCCGAAGAAAACATCCCGCGAAATGGCAAGGAGAATGGATACTGCATCACGACAATGCTCCCTCCCACACATCGCTTGACATGGCTCGCAGAAACGAACATTCCAGTCCTCTACCAGCCTCCCTACTCACCAGATGTAGCACCAGCGGATTTCTGACTCTTCACAAGATCAAAAGGGGCCTCAAAGGTAATCGTTTTGCCACTGTAGAAGACATCAAAATCAACGCGACGGCTGAACTACTGAAGATACCAAAACAGGACTTTCATCGTGGTTTCCAGCAATGGCTGGAGCGGTGCAACAAGTATGTGTTTTCTGAAAGAGCCTATTTTGAAGAGGATTAAGTAAATGTGCACCTGTATTGTGGTAATAAATAATTACAACGAAATTCTGGGAACTTTTTGACTGCCCCTCATATGTCCCCGGGACATTCAGGTTTGGAAGCTGAGAAAAGGGTGAAATTGACTATGTTTTTATCACATCAGTGCATTGTAACCTTGTAACCTTACATGATCTTTATTGACTCTTCTACTATTCATTACATACTACTTTCAGATTTAATTAAAGGATTTCAGTTACAGGTAATGATCGTTTCGAAATGGCAGCCACATTTCATGCACTGAAATGCCGTTTCCGTGAAGATTTCTACATATATCAATATTTCATAGTGATTATTTTTTTATATCTATTTGTAAATATTATATGAACATCATCTACAATCTTTGGAATATCTACAGTATAAGTATTTTAAGCAAAATAAATCCATGAAGAGTATTTGTTTTTATATTTTCTTTTACGTGAAAACATTTTAATATGAAATCATTATTTTAGATTGTGTTGTTCATACGATATTAACACAGAAATGTTGATATTTGTGGAAATTATAACAGAAATGGCATTTCGGTGCATGAAACTTGGTTACCATTTTGTAACGAAAACTACCCGTAACTTTAATAGTTTGATTAATAGTTTGCAACTACAGAAATAATCAATGAAGATCATATCAGATTACGAGGTCACAGCAATTCACTGCTGAGGGGAAAAAATGAATTTCACTCATGTCTCAACACCCAAATCTGTATGACCCCACAGGCGCTGCGATCAAACAGGTAGATTCGCAATCAATTTAGATCATTGGGATTTTTCATTAGCCTAATCCTTCTATTGGTACTATGGCCTTGGTGTCAACTCAGCCTCTAACAGAAATGAATATCTGGAGCATCCAGGAGCAGCCCATGCATACACTCATATACCGAATGTCTAAAATTGTGGGATCTTTAAAATCTTGGATCCTACAGAGCTTCCATAGGCTACTATAGGAAAATCTTTAAGCTACTTTTTGATTATTTTTTAAAACTTCCCCTTGGAACTGAAAAATCATACTGTTATAGTAAAAAATATAGATAATATCTGCTTTTAAGCCATATTCACTTAAGTTTTTCTGGCACTACGCACTGGAGAATAGTTTTTAAAATAATCATACCTACATTACTTATCCAGCTAAATGTTAGCTAGCACGAACTGCTAGTTTTATTATAAAATGAGCTCTGAAAGAGTTAAATAGGAACATACAGTTTCATTTTATTGAATTTCACCCTGCTATTGACCTAATGCTCAATCACACAAGCTATAATTTCATCCAGTATCAACGTTAAAAATCAGTGAATAAGAAAACTGATTAATTCATGGTGTTATTCATTTGATATTATTTGTATTCATCTCGCCAATGTCGTCTAAATTTAGCATTAAACGGAATAGCAATATTCTCTGCACATGGTATTCAACTGCCACTGTATACGCTATTCACTTGTGGTTTAGTTCGCAATAATTAAACACAAATGATTGTCCCCATAGCAACATATTAGACTGGTTCCATATTGAAAATCTGAATGCTCCATGCGAGTTGGAGAGGAACAATTTCATAGCTAATGAAGCGACGTATTGTTGTTAGTTATGAATTAATGATAAAGTATGGCTCAGTTATGGCGACCTCTGATTAACATTAATAGGCATTTCCTGTAATGTAACCACTATTTAGAATCTATGTTTAGAATTTTTAGTTGTCTGAACGAAACGATTTCAACAACAATATGAGGAATCGGGCATAACTGCTTTTGTTTGTGGAAAATGTTGGACGATTTTGAATTTTTGAAGTAAGCAAATGAAACGGGCACGGTATGGTATAAATAAATATAATATAATCATCAAATCAGAATTTCCATGCAAATTCAGTTTTTTATATAAGATTGTTACAGTTCTCAAACTTGCAAAATATCCATTTCGTGGCTTACCGATCCCAAATAAGTAATTTTTTCCCGTGCATATTTGCATATTTTGGAGTTTAATGGATAATTGCATGCATAATGCATGCTTTTTAGGTTTACGTTTAATAAATAATATTTGGAAGCTTATCTTGCATATTACTCTATGTCCATTTTTCCAGTTTGAATTCATATTTTTTATTAAATGACATAATACAGTAATTTGTCAATAGGGTAAAGGCACCTAATATGAGACCCATTTTCCTAAATATTAATAACTCGGCAAATAAAAGTCAGAAATGTTTCAAAACACAAAGATAACCTTCTACATTTATTACATTTAAGGTACATAAATAAAAGTTTTGTTAACAACCCCTGTTTTGAAGAGAAATTTGTGAAAAATAAAAAAATTGAAAATTAGCGTAGCTTCAAAAATGTCTCCTAATATGAGACCCTCTGTTTATTTTGTTTCTTGACACATGTTGGACACAAAAATGTTGGGTCAGTTGGTCCACAGTGTTCATGGGCCCAACGATAACATCCTGTGTACTGAACCCATTCTTCTCCATGAGTATTAGAAGAATACAAGCAGCGACAAAAGAGACATTCAGCGTCCTTCTCAAATTCTTCGTTTTCGGAGCTGCTTGAGATTTCTTCTAGATCAGAGTCGCTGCTCGATTCTTCTAGTTGTCGTTTTCTTCTTTGGTTTTCTACTTTGGATCCTGTTTTATTTTACCCGCAACTTTTGTCGCTTGCTCCTAATATGAGACCCTGTCTCATATTAGGCAAACGATAGGGTCTCATATTACGTTCACTTCAATGAAGGAAAAAGAAAATTTACTGATGCTTTATAAATAATGAAAACCACTTGGAAATTTCTAAATAATTAATCCATCTATGGTCAAGTCACATTACAGTAAAAAATTATGAATATTAACTTACCTTAAATGTATTTTGATGCGTTATAAACATTCGCTTCAAAAACTACAAATGATGAAAAAGCAACAATAATCGAACTTTAAGCAAAAATCCCTCCATCATTGCAGCCAACTTCATAGAAACGCTTAGCTGTCAACCGCTAAGATTCCAGTCATTGTCGAAATAATCCAGCTCTTATTTTCTGAGAAAATCGAGGGTCTCATATTAGGGGAGGGTCTCATATTAGGTGCCTTTACCCTATTGCCTCTTAAAACTTCAGTTTCTCTAATCTTCAATATTGGAGTGTACCACAGAAAATATATAACGATTTGCAAGTTTCGTGTAACAATAGGAATGCACAACGGGACTTACATTACATTAAGACAAACTTCGCAAAATTGCCTATCGCAATAATTAAGTTGGAGGCTATGGGTCTATCATTAGTCGATTCCCTAGGGAATAATGAAGACATTCAGAAGACATTATGATGTGCATAGTAGGATGTGGGTATGGCAGCTTAAGATACATTGGACAAAATTATCATAGGTAATCCTACGAGAGTTGACGAGGTTATCGATAGATTCGCAACTGAGCAGGAGGATCGAATTTATCTGACGAAACTCGTCAACTCGAGTTGGATTTATTAAGACTATTCCATGAATAAAAATCTAACGGATTATAAAATAATAATTACTTTCATGCTTTGTTGTATAAAAACAAAACGAACAGCTCCGAGATCACTGCATACTATGAATCAACCATTCATGAATCGATTCGAGTTACCATGTCCATGTTGTGACCAGTGCTACGATTCGAGTTACCATGACCATGCTGTGACCAGTGCTACCAATTGTGCATAAGTCATAAGACATAGTGAACTTAATTCAGGTAAGCTAACAGCAGAACAGAATACAAGCACACGAACTGGCTTGCACCGAATTGAAATTGTGTTTTTAATCGATGTACATTTTATATTATTTCAATTTCCAAACAAGTTATGGTGTATAAAATAATCTGTTTTGTGCTGTTTAATGGCAACTTATGACGTATTAATCACTGCACACTGATGCCTTCGTGTCCAGTAACAAGCAGACGGTTTTTCCCAATAAAATGCTATCCTCGCGATTCCTACAAGAAAATTGTAAGATAAACGGCCGTGATTGGTCTATATCCGAGGAATTGCTAAACGTTATTGGTCAATATCAAGCACGGGGTGTATGAGTGGAATAGTCAATGGAAATCCTCATTAAGGATTTATGCGTTCCTCAAGGAAGTAATTTTAGACGAAATTGTTGAAGAGAAAGAATTTGGCCTCACTTTATCTTAAGTATCACAATTTAAGTTCGCACCTGCCTCTTCTTATGACGTAGAAAGTTCATTTTTAAAGTATAAAAACGTTTTTAAAAATTAACTCATCAATTTAACTGTTGAATATTTGGAAAAGACTGTGAGTAGTAAGTTACGTTGTGTTATTCGAAAATAAGATGTAAGTTTGAATTTTGATATTTGTAATTACTTTCCTTCATTGCGCATATTTGGTCACCTGATAGTGTATGAATGCATGCATATTTTAAAATTTGGTAGTGAATGGGAATCCTGTGGAGTGAAAGCAGTGCGTGTAGATTGAGGTGGAACTGGGTCAACAGAAATCTGAAACTTTTATGCTGATGTCCATTGAAAAGGAAGTTGTTCAAACCTTAACCACGATGACATTTTTAATGTTGTAGCGAAAAAGTCCAGTATTGAAATCTTTTCTTTAAATAAATAATTTATTGTTCATATCTGCGCGCACATTTTATAATATTTATGAATCTTTAAATTGGATTTTTATTAATTATGTACCCAGTTTCACTACAGGCTTACTTTTATCTGTAATAAAAAGAGGAAGTGTTTGTCGTTCTGTCTGTCTGTCGTTCTATCTGTAATAATAAGAGGAAGTGTTTGTCGTTCTGTTTGTCTGTCTGTCTGTCTGTCGTGCGCGATGCCCACCGAAATCTACTGCATGCAGAGATCTGAAATTTTATACATTGATGTACTGAAGGGTGGCCGAAAGCACCTCGAAGCCGGATTTTTAATGTTTGTTTTCGTTCGCGAGTTATGAGTAAAAAAACTGGCAGAAAACGTTAATATTTAGCGCTTTAGGAGCATCAGTTTTCAGATTTTGTCAAATCAATTGCAGGTGGATTTGCCGTTTTTTTTGTCAGAATTTTGAAATAAATGCATCGCGATTTTTTAAATTTATCTCATAGAATTATAGATCGCTTCGATTCTGTCAGCCTTCTTAGCCGCGGTACCTAAGGTGTGCTGCCTAAGATGATGAAGGAGGCGGAGAGTTCGAGTCCCGCCTCGAGCATGAATGTTTGTGTGTACGTGTAATAAGGATAAATGCAAAACGAGGAAAACAAGATAGACTCTAAACAAGATAAATAATGCAGGAAAATTAGCCTATGGGCGGCTAAATTTTACTAAATTGTGGTCGATTTGTTTGCTTATAATGTCAAGGCATGCAGACATCTGAAATTTTCAAAATAGACGGAAGAGCGATAATGAATGTAGGTCTAAATCGGCAAACATTGGCCCATTTGGACGGAACTCACTACCAAGCGGTTTTCTGGGCCATGAAATTCGAATCTGAGGTAGTTTTCCCCATCTAATCGTGGAATATACTCCAAAGCCGGATTTTTAGCTGTTTCGTTATAGTTAATATTCGTTTTAAATATATTGTTTTCATTATTTGTCTCTTAATTTGTAATTTTCGACTAAATTATCGTGGGCGAAGCTGCGGCACCTGGTAGTCTATAATAATAAGAGGAAGAGCTTGTCAGTTTGTCTGTCTGTCTGTCTGTGCGCGATGCCCAGCGAAATCTACTGCATGAAGAGATCTGAAATTTTCAACAAAGATGAACTGAATGGTGGCCGAATGCACCTCGATGCCGGATTTTTAATTTTGGTTTTCTTTCTCGAGTTTTGAGTGAAAAACTTGCCGAAAACGTGAATTTTTTTTGCGCTATCGAAGTATCAGTTTTCGGTAATAAGAGTAGGCCTACTTTCATTATTTTCAAATTAATTGCAGGTGGCATTGCCTTTTTTTCGTCTTAACTCGGAAATGAAAGCACTGCGATTTTTTCAATATTTCGCGTGGAATTATCGGTAATTTCGATTCTGCGAGCTCACCATTGTCGATTGGTTTGTTTATAATGTCAGATACAATAGAGGCACTTTCTAAACGTGGAAGTCACTCCAAAGCCCGAATTTTACCTGTTTCATTATAATTATCAATCGTTTAGTTTTTTAATGATTCGCGTGTAAATGCTAATAAATATTTTTTCATTATTTTGCTCTTATTTTTTAATCTTCGAATTAGTTATCTTGGGCGAAGCTAGGGGCACCTGCTAATTTGCAATAAAACATACGCATACCTGTGGAGCTACGCCATAGAAAATCTCTTCTCGACGATCTTGAAATGTAGTTTAGCTGTCTGAACTTCTCCTTCTAACTTATAGGCTATAAATTGCAATGTAGTGACTTTAAAGCACAGCATAGCTTTCTGTGTGATGGTAGCCTTACATTAGCAACTAAACCGCTCTCTACCCTATGGCTGATTGATCCAGCTTCATAACTGTCTACAATATTTTCGTTAATTGTAATTTTGTTTTAATTTTATAGTTACCTCACAGTTTGTATATTTCAGTATTACCTAGTTTTATGTGTTATGTGGTGAGCATTATCACACTGTACTTGGACAATAGTATTTTTTTTTTAAATTGCAAACGATGAATTAACTGCAGAACATAAAGCTAAAAATCTCGCTGCAGGAAATCCGTGACATAACATTCAGATTACCCCGACCTAATACTATTGCCAAAAGCAATACTAAAATGATTTCAGAAGTGTGTTCCATCTGTACGTAATATAGGGAAATTACGGTATCTATCTTGAAAACAACAAACTGAGATTCACTATAATTTACCTGGGAACCAACAAAAGTATACCTGGTATGGTAGAATCACAGTATGTAGTATTATAAGAGGAAGTGTTTGTTTGTTTGTCTGTCTGTGCGCAATGCCCAGCGAAATCTACTGCATGCAGAGATTTTAACCCTGCTGTTCTGTTCGGGTCTATATGACCCGAAATGGATATACATTTTGTTTTTTATTTTTTAAATACCAATATATGTTCATGAAACTTGGTGACTTTGTCTGAAAATGCAAGAGTAGCATGTGTTTAAAAAAGTTTTAAAATATTTTAAGTCGTTTGGTCATTAACTGCAATTGTTACTCGTGTAACGTTTGGGTCATTATGACCCAACTCAAGTTTGGGTACTGTAATGTCGGATTGTTTTACCTTTCATGGAAATATTTAACTTGTTTATATTTTATACGAGTAGTTATGTTTATCATTCCAATTTACAACAATCATATAAGCCGATGGGTGTTTACAACAATGTAATATTTTCGAGCTTTCTCCAGGAAAATGTAATTAGCAGTTCTTAGCTATTTGAATGCTTTACCGTTTCTGCTCAGTTGGAATTGTGACACTATGGCGTTTAGACCATTGACTGATGCTGAATTGGAAGAATTGGTAAATGCCTCAACCAATGAATCACTTTCTGAGCTCGAGGATCATGTCAGTATTGCATCTGAAAGCGAGTATTCTGATGACAGTAACAACAATCTACAGCCTGCACAAAACAGTGTGCAGAGTGTTCATTCTAAAAATGGGAATACAGAATGGCAGTTACATCCACCAGCACAACATGGCCGCCTATCAGCTTCGAATGTCATCAAGAATACCCCAGGAGTTACCAGGTATGCAATCAGCAGAATAACGGATGTAAAAACTTCATCTGAAGCAATACTTTTTACTGCACTACAAAAGTTTATGGGATAAGGATACTGGGCGAAACATATTTCGAGCAACCATGTCCCTTGAAACATTCTGTAAGATATCACGTGTCTTGAGATTTGACAAAAAATCTACAAGAGAGGAAAGACGACGTACTGATAAACTTGTCGCAATTCGTAATATTTGGGAGAAGTGGGTAGAAGTCCTTCCTAAACTGTATAATCCAGGACAAAATGTGACTGTCGACGAGCAGTTAGTAGCATTTAGAGGCCGCTGTCCATTCAAGCAGTATATCCCAAGTAAACCAGCAAAATACGGGATCAAAATATGGACCCTGTGTGGCAGCAAAACTTCATATGTATTGAAAGCCCAAATTTATACAGGAAAGGAGAGCGGAGCAGCACCAGAGAAAAATCAGGGAATGAGAGTAGTAGCTGAACCCACTTATGAGTTATGAGGTCAGAATGTTACATGCGATAATTTTTTTACATCATACAATTTGGGACAGCTGCTTCTGAAAAGTAAATTGACAATGTTGGGAACTATTCGAAAGAATAAGCCGGAGCTTCCACAAAATATGGGAAACAAGGAGGTACACAGCTCTACATTTTTCTTCACAAATGACACTACTGTAGTCAATTATGTTCCTAAGAGAAATAAAAATGTTGTCCTTATGAGCACTCTACACCATGAGGAGGAAATCAGTGCCAAGGTTGATAAGAAGCCAAAAATGATTCTGGACTATAATTCAACTAAAGGGGCTGTAGACACGCTTGATCAGCTAACAGATACATATACATGCAAACGAAAAACCAATAGGTGGCCAGTGATAGTTTTCTGTGGTCTTCGATTGATCCTAACTGTAATGGAAACAAATTGACAAGAAGAAGAATATTCTTGGAGGAATTTAGAGTGTCACTTGTAAGAGAACACATTGAATCAAGAAAGCATTTCCCAAGAACAGAGGATTCTGTGAGAATGGTCAGGAGCATCCAAACCCCTAAAGACGTGGCTAGCGTGTCAGAATCACCAACAGCAATAAAAACCTTTGAAACGTGCGCGCTGTAAGTTCTGCCCATCAACCAATGACAACAAAACGAGGATGTCATGTGTAAAATGTAATAAACATATCTGCAAAACACATGCCACCTATTTGTGTCCAAATTGCAACCAGTAAGAAGAACAGAAAAAATGACTAGGCTATAATGCTTTCAAAAATAAATGTCTGCTTCATTTTTTTTAGTCCAACCTTTCATTATTAATAACAAAAGTAAGACAAGAACCCATAGTGCTTTCTAATACTATACTGTATGAAAAACTATTTGTTGTTCCTAATTTATGTGAATTTAAGTAAGATATGTCGTTAATAAAATTTTGTCTATGATTATTATGACTATTATTACTATCATCATCATCATCAATATTCTTACCTACAAAGTACTGGAATGAAACAACGATGTCGATAGCTAACAACTGTACAAAAGTTGCATGTGTGTAGAAGTTTTCTACAGCATTTTCGTATGTCGGGTCATATTGACCCGAACAGTACATTCGTAAAGTGAAACGGAACAGAGCAGCAGGGTTAAATGTTGAACATAGATGGACTGAAGGGTGACCGAAATCACATTGAAGCCGGATTTTGAATTTACGCTTTCGTTCGCGAGTTACGAGTAAAAAAACTGGCAGAAAACGTGAATTTTTTGCGCTATCGAAGAACCAGTTTTTAGTAACACATTTCATTTGCCAAGTCCAATGCAGGTGGCGTTTTTTGGGAATAAAATCGCGATTTTTCCAAATATTGCATGGAATTATATATCGTTTCGTTTCTGCCGGTCTCCTTAGCCGCGTTAGCGAAAGCGTGCTGCCTTAGATCCGTGGTGAAGGAGGTTGTGGAATCGAGCCCCGCCTCGGGCATGAGTGTTTGTGCTTAATAAGGAAAAACGGAAAACAAGGAAAACAAAATTGGCATATGACCAGTTAAATTTTACTTTTAAAAAATCTTTGAGCTCACCCTGGCCGATTCGTTTCTTTATAATGTCGAGGCAAGCAGACATCTGAGGGATAACGAATGTAGGCCTAAATTGGAAAACATTGATTTGGACGGAACTCACTATGAAGGGGTTTTCTGGGCCAGGGAACTCGAATCTGAGGTCGTTTTACCCAAGCGGCCCCTTCTAATCGTGGAATGCACTCCAAAGCCTGACTTTTTAGCTATTTAATTATAATTAATAATCGATTTAAATGTTTTAATTATTTTGCTTTTTAATTTTAATTTTTAATTAATCATAGGGCGCGAAGCCGCGGGCACCTGCAAGTCTATAGTTATCCTCGCTTCGCTCATTGGGGGCTCCACCCCCAAACCCCCGCTGAGGTTCTCGGGAAAGGTTTTTTAAAAGATCGATGGGAGATAGAGTGCGTGTATTTAGTCTGCTGTATTGGCTATTATCTTTTTTGCCACAATAAACCTGAAAAATTAACAGATAGAAGAAAATATAATTTATAGGCAAAAAATGATAATTGGATTTAATTAATTATGAACCTGGGACCTCCAGAATACGAGTCCAAGTGGTACATTCTCAACCACCCCATTAGGGTTTACGGAAATAATTATTTCTAAATTTTCAGAGCCCTATATGAACACTGTTTGATAATACCGTTGCCATGGAAACCGAGCCCTTTTTCGGGAGTTTTTAGGGCTAAAAATTAAACATTTTTTTTCTAATTTTTCCTGTGGTTTACAGCCTAAGAGATATATGTGTACCAAAATTTCAAGTTTCTAGTTCATCTGGATGTGGGCAAACAATATCAATGAGTGAGTGAGTGAGTCAGTCAGTCAGTCAGTCAGCCATTTGGCTTTATATTATAGGGATATAAAAGGCAATGTAGTACGTGCTTCCTTTATAGATTAAAAACTACTGTTCCGCGTTGTTCGGAGAAGGTTTAAAGCTATTGAAATCCTCGACGTGATCAGTAGGAGGAAAGTTAGGGGACTAAGTGTTTTCTTTGAATATTACACTGATATTCAAATGCAATAATTCATTTCTCATGACAACAATATTAAACAGTGTTCATATAGGGCTTTGGCAGTTGCATTTTTCTGGTCTTTGACAAATAATATAAAGAGAGGCTATCGATATAATTCATTTTCGAAAATCATTAATGAAGTAAATAGCCTAAATATCGGGCGTGTTGCATGAAATAGCTTTCTCTACCATGGGCATGGACAATATTTCCTTACGTCACATATTCATTTAGAATAAAAGGGAATTGTGTGGGAGCGTTTTCAATTGTCTCAGCCTGAGTTTATGCCAGCGATGGGTAGCGAGTATGCTAGGTCTATATCAGAAGTCTGTAAAAAAAACTGTCCACTCATACGTTATTCATCGCTGTAGGCTTTTTATTAGTTGAGAAATAGGGATGTTTATGGAAGCATATTTTATAAAGAGACAAAAGTAGGATGGAACATTTTAGTTCTAAGCGCACAGTAAATTATTGTCTCAGATTTTTGGAGAAGAATGCGTGAAAGTAATATTGATTTTCTTTTGATTTTAGCCCTGAAATGGTTGTATGTCAGCATGAAAGTGGGAAATAAAATATCCCGTCAAGACAGTAAAATTTTATGTTACCGGCATTTCTGTTTCTTCTTATTTCAAACCCTATCAAGCATGATGTGTAAAAGCAGTGGGTTACAAATTCTAAGTCCTGTAAGAACGATAACAGCCATATCTCGCGTTTTCTGAGGGAATAGTTTGAGAGTGATGAATAATCCTTTCTTGCTTCAAACACTAGATAGGCTACCTAGGCCTATATAATGGCTTACAGTTTGATGATCAAATGACTCCAAAATTTAATTTTAAATTACACCCAAAATGCAAAACCCGGGCGATGCCGGACTTTTTAAGCTAGTTACTAATAAAAGCTAAGCTAAGCTAACCATACGTAACTTAAGCTAAGCTAACCATACGTAACTTAATATAACCTGACCTAACCTACCATAACCTATCTAAACTAACCTTACCACTTACGCCTACTTGAGACTACTTGGCATAATGGAGGATAGTATACGGTATTTGATCAAGTGACTTATCTGCAGGAAAAAGTCCGCAATCGAGACCCTGAAATGTTAATAATTCTTCCCAAATGTCCGCAACGAGAATATTAATGGGGTTTCCACAATCCAGACAATTCGCAATCAAGAAGACATGGGGTCGTTACTCAACAAGAGGGATTTCCCCTCTTTTTATCTTTTGCTTAAGGTACCGGCTAGAGCAGGGGAAGTCAACTACGTCTTGTGATGACGTTTGTGGAGCAAGAGCATGCGGATCCCTTGTGTGTGACGTCAGCAAGAGCGCACGGAAGTAGGGGTGTTTAGAAATTAGAGTACGCTAGATTTAGGTACTAGAGGACCTACTTTAGCTCTGTGGGTAAACAACTTCTGGTTGGAAATACGGAGCATTTTTCAAAGTCAATGCAAGTATGCGATCCTGATAGTGTTCTCTCTGCAGAACAGTGTTAGTTCTGCAAAACATTCTTCTTCAGTTCGAATCGAGGTTTCAGGATGAGGAAAACCATTCTCCAATGTTTTAACTTTTTGCTACCCCATATTCAGTTAGGCTAATGTCAAAGACGTTCCTTGCCGGTATCAGTTGGAACTGCTAAACATACAATGCGACGATCTGTTAAAGGACAAATATGAACGTAAAGTGGTCTTGGGTAACTTTTTCAGAAATTTCTCTGAAACCAGATTCCTGAAACTTGCACCGCGAATATTATGTAATTTTGGATCGACATATGTGGTCGAACAATTTTTTTCACTAATGAAATGTGCAAAGCTCAAATCAAGAAGTACATTGTCAAATCACAACCTAAATGTAGTCTTCGATTAAATATTGCTCAAACATTACGTCCCAACATTGATAAACTTGTTAAAGAAAAAAGAGACAGGAAAGTCAGAAAATTGTTACTGTAATCTTGTATCATCTAAGGTGCAGACGAGCTTGTATGGTAATTAATTCAGTTAATTTTTTTTTGTTATTTTTATTGTAGTGAATTATGTTAATTCAAATGATAGTATTGCCTATTTTTGTCAAAGAACATAGATTTTGTGGAAAGGCAATTGTTCTCACAGAATAGAAAAATATAATTATTTATAATATGTTAAACTACTGTGCTGTAATTAACCGATAAACTATCAAGAAAATCGATGGATGTTTCATTAACTCGGAAACACGTATTACGTAAGTTCTAACCCCCTAAATTCCCGCTGCCCGCAATACTAATGCCCCTCTCTTCCCCCCTGTTCACTGATGCCACCACTTCACATACTCCTCGCAGAGGTATAACGCGAGCAGTCAGAGCAGAAAGCAGTGACGTCACAGAGCAACCTTCTGTCTTCCCCTGGGCTAGAGATTACCTCATAAGCAATAGTAAAATAGTATATTACGATACTAGTTTCGTAAGCGGTGCTTACGGTTCGAGGAAAGAGTTCCGTTATGCGCTTACGGAAAGAGTATTGCATGCTATTTTTTGCACGATGATTATTTATATCAATTTAGTTATATTAATTGAGTTATTAGCTGAAAATATTATGTATATACATTATTGAAAATAGATGTTATATTTCAGAAAGTGATTCGCATGTGTTAGTTGTTATGGGGACAGAATATTTGTCCTGAGGAACTGAGGGACCTTGGTTCCGGTCTTCGAGAAAGGCTTGTATTATGATCGTTTTACTTACGGCACGTGTGCTTTTTGTCATTTTTACAGCACTGAGATTTCTTTTGTTTTCATAGCAACTAGATTGCGTGTGGGAATGTCAAGTTACGATCCACGGCAACAGTATTCGTAAGTACCACTAATTAGTTACGTCGTGCAAAAAATAACTTATAGAACTTCAACGATAATCCGGTAAAGTGACAAGTCAATTACCTCTAAAATGAAAGGAAGAAATATATTTCAGTAAAAGTCTGAAAACTTAATAGTAATGATAACAGAGAGTAAAACAATTTCAAATTCCAAAAAAACATTCCAGCGTGTAGCCTAATATTACTTAGTTTACACGACTGTAATTTCCAGTATATTCGCCTCATTGTGAGCTTCCATACAGTGAATGGTATGACATATAATATAGTGGAGGTTGCAGCTAGAATTTGGCTCCGGGTTTCCCCTTATCTCATCTCCTCGCTACACAAACGGATCTGTAATGCCACTTAACTTCCCAAGCCCGGAGCCCAGTATAATCTCAGCAGTCACAGCGCTTTTCTTATGTGGCGCCTTCATTTTTCCCTTTCTTCTGTAACAGTGGGTCATTTCCTGTATGTTAAATTTCCTCATTTGTAACCATAACATGAATCATCGTTCCTTTTCTTGTTCTACTTTCATATCTACTTAGGAAAATGGCTTAAGAAAAATAGTGTATGATCTTCTGCCAGATTTATTTCCATGGAACACAACTGTGAAGTGCATAATTGGTAAGAATTTGTTTACAAGTACCTTATCCTATAAATCAAATTAAATATATTCTAACCAAGAACAGAAAACATAAGTGCCAGTAATTTATTTAATTTATTTTTGTAAAATATACTCTTCAAAAGGATGTACACAGTAAAGGGTACTCGGATGATGATAAATTGTAATAAAGTGCAATTTTGGATTACTAGAACATTACTTTCATCGAAGGCATAATCCCTGATAACGTCCGTACGTGTCGCTGTACGAAGCCTTCCCACGGACAATACGATGTAATTACTTATTTTCGGTGTAAAAAATCATAATGCCAGGGTCAGTGCCATGTAGCCTAGTGTAAGTAGTAGTTAGATTAGGAACAGCGCGTACTTTCGTTACGTGCCACATCGAATCTCGCGCCCTTTATGCTCTGTGACGACTCACCACCAACTTCTAATCATGTGTTTCTCGTCTATTCTGTAAAATAAATATGGCAGAAATACTGCCAATTTTAGCCTGTTCGTGCCAAAAAATTATTGGTGTTTCTTTCAATATAATTGTTCATGTCTTGCAACATAAACATATGGGGAGGGAGGACAGATTTCCCACTAGGATAATACAGGATATAATTTCTCTTTCGTGTGATGGCAACTGTAGCCTGTAATTTTGGCATACTACTCTCCAATGACATAACCAACTTTTATACATAAGAACATATCGTAAGGTCAACTAAGTCATGTTGCACAGCAGATCTACAGCTTACAGCGCGGTGGTTAGAATGTATTTTCTTGTGCAGCAACCTAACCTATAAGCTTACGACTATTGTACCAATTCTAACTATACTAAAAAGCCTTTAGAAGATTCTTTCATTATAGTTTATTAGTGGCAATCCTGGCTTATGTACTTATTTGTGCATCATTCCGGATTAAATGAATAACAGCTCTACAGTTATGATTACACTACCTTGCCACGTTGGATGATGATAATGTAGGAGTTGGGCATTCAACCGATTTCATTACACCAGATCCAATTCACAAAGCATGATATCAAGATGTCGCACTCCACAAGAGGTATTTTCACTTACGAACAATATTATTGGCAGGCATTTTCTTTTAAACACTGTAAAATAAACTTTTTTAGCTTTCCACACACGAAACGAGCCAACAGCAACAGAGCCCGGAAGGGGAAACAGCAAAGAACGCGCAATGTTGCCAATGTGAAGAACATTCTCACGCATTCAACGGAATTTCCCACGACTGGACAAAATTCTCTCCTTTCAAACCCTATTAAACGCTGGATAATTCTGCATAAAACATGTTTAAGCAGTGATAATTGAGATTGAATTGAATTTTAAATAAAGCAATAGCAAGAACACAAACTTCTGCATATGGATATATCGCTGCTTCTTATAAACTGGTGACTTTTACTTCCTCTCATATAATCTACAGAGTAGGCCTATAGAGAAAGAATTGTGTCGTGACAAAAAAATCGAAATCGAGGTAACACCGGGAAAACAAGTTTCACGGTGCCTAGAAGACGAAAAAAGTGTTGTCTGTCCGTCTGTCTGTGTGCAAGCGTAGCAAGTAAAGGGTTTATTGTATTTAATTATTTTTGAAATAAGTATTTTTTTAAATTCTATCGAACCGCCTAGAAATTGGTTTAATAATTTAAATTTTGGGATATTCGTGATTTTTTTTCTTCAAAATTTAGACTTTTGAAAAAAAGGATCAAACGGATTTAATAAAAATGTAAATTTCACAACATACATCTAAGAATAATAAAATGGCTATATTCGTTTTTCTGTAAAAATTACTTAGGGGTACTTTACTCGTATCTATTTTAGATTTTTATAGGCTAGGCATATCTCCTTTACGGTAGCAGATAATGTGAAAACCTAGCACAGCAAAGCTGCAGAGAAGATTTAAATGAGTGTTTTTTGTGCAATACATTTCTTTATAAAATAAGTATCAAAATAAAATCGAAATAGTACTTTTAGAATGTGAGAAAAGTTTATTTATATTCTTTTGATATCCATAATAACAAGACAATTATAATTAATTATTATTGTGAAGTGCACCTGAGTCGTAATGAACAGACTAAAACCAGAGGGAGGTGATTTAGGCAAGAGGTTCTGTATTCAAATCTTAACCTCATGGCTGGCAAAATTTGACTTGGGATTTGCATGGTTTCCTCATTCGCAAAGGCAAATGCAGGAATTGGCTTCTTTCGTCAGTATCATTCCAAAATAAACCTCAATATTATAAATCTTAACATGTATATGTGATATAGTTTGTGCAATATATTTTACATCGTTTATTAAAATTACTTTCATTGCTTCAGATTTAATTTATTTGGGATACAACTATGTTCAACTATAAAAGGTGGCAGGGAAGGAGACGGCAACGTTGCGGATTCACATTCGGGAGTCCCAGTTTGGCCTGTCTCAATATTTATGATTCTTACGCCTGACACTACCACATCTGTTTATCACAGAAGTTTAATGAAACATAATGTAGAATCTTCGATCTCACCTAGCTATGTCATAGTTCTGAGGGAAAAAAGTTATATTCATCATATATTTGATCACATCTGTGACATGAAAGAAAATTACACACAATAAGAACACTAACTATCAGAAAAGTCAATTATCTCGAAGTATAAGACGCATGAAAAATTGTAATATAAAATAAAAACAGTGAAAAGTAAGTAGATTGGAGGAATCAATTATGACTTTACATTTCCTCGGTCATGCATCTGTTCAGTACTACTATTTCAGATGTATGACAACCTTGGATTCTAGCTATATACAGCATATTGGTACAGCATTAGTGAAGGATGGAAAGAAATACAGTATAGTTGAATAAAAAGAGAAAGTGTGAAGGTCACATGTACCATTGCTTATTTGAAACAATTCATCACACTCAAAGACTCAAGAGAAAAAGTGTTGGATCATACTAAAATCTTAGCCGAAGAGATTTTAAATCTTTGCTTTACTTTACTTTCGTTTGTGTTGAACTGTAGAACTATAAATCTTTCGTGATGGTGTTCTTAGGTGTGTGACTGTTTTGTGCTGAATTTTCTCTCTTTTTCGAAAGGAAGGTGTTTGACATATGAGAAGCACATGCAGCTGTCAAGTCAAGTCGAGTCCGCAGAGAAGATAAATTTATCTTTTGGCGTTCCATAACATGGAGGTGGATTGATACATTTCCTGCCCCTCTCCACTCCATTTCTCGATCTCCGGAAGTGTAGCCATGTCGGATATGTGTCACACCTGGGATATTTCCCTAATTTCCAGATATAATATTCTAGGATTAGTGTATATCTAATTCTGTTTTATATAGCTTACTTTATGCTCAGCGAGTTACTCTACATTGAGTAAAATGAGCATTAGTTAATAGCCAATTTATATTTGACAATTAAATAAAAAAACTAAGGTTGAAACCACACACGTATGACGTATAAGATAAAATTGTGGTTAAACTCATGTAGAAGGTCAACATGTAGAAGACTTATTAGGAATAAATAAATAAAAATGAAAATTAGATCTTCAGTAAGGACCAAGGGACATAATTTTAATTGAACTCGCAAATTTATCTAGACTATGCCATTCATACGCCGCATGTTTGTTATTGACCAATAACGTTTAGTAATTCCTCGGATACCGATCAATCACGATCGTTTACCTTATAAGTTAATATGCTTCCTAGGGAAGCAAGGATGCAATTTTATCTGATAAAATGTCAGTTACTGGACATGAAAGGCATCAAACGTGCACATATCGCCAGTGAAACAGAATGAAAACATTATTTTTTACAGCATAACTTGTTTAGAAATTGAAATAACGTAAATCTGCATTGATTAAAAACACAATTTCGACTAAGTAAAAGTTAGTTCGTGTGTATTTAGAGCGTTCTGATACTGACGCTATCCATCTTGTGGTAACGCACTATTTGTAGCAATGGGAACTGGAATCGATTTATCGAATAGATGCATGGACTGCTCATTTATTTAGTACGCCGTGATCTCATAGCGGGCAGAAAATTGGCGACTAAATAAGAAAATAATTATTATTTACAAATTCCGTTACATTTTTTCATAGATAATTCTATGGGAGGCTACGAGTTTATCGATAGACCTATATTTTATGAATCTTGAATTTCGTGTATGATTTATTAAGACCATTCCATGAATAAAATGAAGAATTCACAACTTCAATAAACATATGTGATTTTTATGATCTTCTACATAATTGTTATTTGTAATTTTTATGGATCAAACAATAATAATTTATTGCACGACTAAAAGTAAAATAAAAAGAAGTGTGTTCAATTTACAATCTTGTGAACGGTAGTTTCGGCTCGGCATCTATTTCTGCTTAATTTATGAAATATGTATTATTCTTTATGTGCTCAAAGGACCACTCATTAGAACGCAACTACAGATTATACATACTTCATTGTTTTTGTGACATAACATTTTTAAAGACTCTTCTAATCTAATGATAATCGTGTAAATAATCCCTCAGAAATAATTAATTTACTCGATATAGTTGCATTACTTACCATGTAAATTAATTTTATTTAAGTGTACTAGCTTAAAAGGCCCGGCGTCGCCCGTGTGTGTATTTGTAATTTGAAATTAACTTATGAAGGACTCCCGATTTTCAAACTCTAGGGCCTTGTATAATTTGTAGGCCTACATAGAACTTAAAATGAGGTAGAACGATTTACCACACTCAAACTATAACCTCAGAAAACGCTAGATATAGCTTTTTATGGCTCACATAGGATGTCGAATATTGCATTACACACCATGGGAGGGGTTGAAATAAGAAGAAACATAAATACTGATACATAAGATTGTATTGTCTTTATGGGCATTTTTATTTCTCACTCTCATGTTACCATACAACCGTTTCGGAGCTGAAATTTAAAAAAATCAATATCACTTCATACTTTCCTCCCCCAAAACCTGGGACATAATATAGCCTGCTGCGGGCATAGGACTGAAAATGTTCCATCCTATTTTGTCTTCTTATATATGTTTAGGGCCTATGATAAACATCCCTATACAAAGCCTACAGCTATGAGTGACATATCAGTGGATAGGATTTTTTACAGACTTCTCATATAGCACACTCACTGGCACACACTTAAGCTATCCCTGCAATACGGCCGCTTATTTTACATCAAAATGTGAAGTGAGAAGATGATATTTTCCATATCGAGGGTAGAGAAATTTATGTGATTGCTTCACATTGTGCTTTATTTTCTTGGATTTCTTTCTTCAAGAATTATTTACAGAAATGTATTAATTACATCGATAGCATCAGAATTTGTTAAAGCCCAGTATTATGTAGTTCCCAAAGCCATATGTGAACACTGTAAACAATACACTGTTGTCATGATAAATTAATTGCATTTCATTTTTCAGTATAATATTTTCAGACATTATATAAATTTTCAAGAGAAGGAGTGGTTTGTTT